>BOPP01000135.1:1404743-1423295 GCA_017312745.1 Gryllus bimaculatus | reverse complement strand
CGCTCCTTTCCATGACCCTAAACACCCCGCGGACTCCGAGCCTCAGTTTTTTAGTGTTGAGCTGGCGCTGCGACGAAAGGGCGAATCATTTCCAGGGAAATTCACAATGTTTGATCGGAATAAACAAAACGAATCGTTGTTAAAATGTTGATGGCAAAGCGCCTTGAAAATTAGCGTGTTATAAAAAAAACAGTTAGTCCCCATGTTATAAGAAAATGAAGATGGTACCTTAAACGCAACACAACCGTAAAGAAAGCAGAATGTTTGTTAGCCATTCGCTGAGAAATGTGGTCGTTGTCAATTACTGGCGAAGAGCAATATCAAAAAAGAGGTGAGTACTTTTCTTGTTACAATGTTCCCAAGCCTTATTTGGTATTAACATGTGTAACTCTCCTTTAATGAAGTCAGTCATGCAACACATCCAATAATTCTCATTTAACATAGTTTTCTGTCATGCAGTTCCCTTTTATCTCTGTTGGCCAGGGACCCTACACAGTTAGTATTCGGAATTCCCAGATGGTCACGCATCCAGGGACCCTCTGTGTCTCGAGCTGCTCAACCCCCGTGACTTCAAGGAGCAGTTGGGGACTTCAAGGAGGAGCGGTTAAGCAGTTCGGCTTCCGACGCTGTCGAGGGACAGAGACGCTCAGAGAAGGGATAATAAATATTTTAATTAAGAATTATGAATGCTGCAACTACGAAGGAATGAAACGAGATGCAAGAAGCAGGAATTGATGGTTGCTGCGAGAAATTTCGGCCTTTACTTAGTGACGATCAATTAAAAACAAAATTCAAATATTCGATAACATTAGTAACCTAAGAATAAACACATGTATATAATTAAAAATAAAACATTTCCACTGCCCCCCCCCCCAAAGAGAAGAGACCGGCAGCGTGTGCCAAACTGGAAAGACAGATAGAGCTGCGCCATTTCATCACTTCTTGAAAATTAAAGCAGCCAAGACAAAGGCAGTGTACAGCAAAGTTCTTCAAAAACTAATGAAGATAGTGCAAAAGTGAAATGTGACAGTGCCAAATACAGCGGGGCCCACAAATGAAACATTCATAAAGGCGCCCGCCGAAAACTTCAACTAACAATTCCGACACAAAATGCTTTATTTGATAATTTAAAACTAATACCCAAAAATGCAGCTGTGAAAAATCTGCCGTAGAAACATTAAGGGCAACGTAGGATGGACTTTTCTTAGCAAATTCTATAATAGAAAATGATAGAACGTCTTAGTCTTTCGTCTAGTTTATTGATAGAATATGAATCGATATCGAGTTACTGTTCTAGTCTACTAGTTCACGAACTTCCTGAGCGCAGTAAAAACATAATAGACTTATAATGTGAACAGTTTCCGAATTCAAATCAATTGTCATTGTTACCACGACTTTTAGTGAAAGTACCAGGATTTGGTACCGGGGTAAAGGTTGGTACTGGGATTTACCATTAATCATCTGGCAACACTGGATGACGGGCCCCCAGTACGAAGTTGATGTTTCATTTTACGCGGTGTCTGTGTGGCGTGGTAGGCAAAACACTACTCTTCATCTCCCAAAAAACGATGCCGTCTGTACATAGTAGCCAATAGTTCATTAGGATAGAAACGGGCACCTAAAATAAATTTTCATATTACAATTTACTCTGAAAATTGAAAAAGAAGGATTTGATTGAAAAACCTTTCTCATAATCGTGTTAGAGTACTAAAGATTGTCAGAATATTTTACTATGGTTTAATGGGGCATCTACGAATTCGAAATTCTCCTTAATGTATGTAAACTGAGATGACGACTGGGGAGTGTGGACTCCGTACAGCAGGTGTACTCACGTTTCAAATTCATATACGTGTTCATGTAAATGTGTACCAAGTAGAGTGTATCTGTGTGTCCAAACACATGTGTTTTCCCACCCATGTTTTGAAATTGACATGTGTGTTTATGAACAACTATCTAATCATGATTGGACAGGAGCTGTACGGTCGAGAGATATTTTGGTTTGGCTCCCTAATATATACAGTTTCTGCGGTATCTGGTTGTTCTAGAAGCGTATACAAAATACGTTGCTTACCCACTTTATGTGACACGGCTTGAAAACATACTAGGCTTGTGTACAAGAATGTTCCTCAGAGTTTCTCACCAACGTTCTGTATTTATCTTCACGAATGTTTCACTGTGTTAGTATATTGGGCATTAAAACAGATTCCATGGTACAAACTCTCTTCATTTCATGTGTATATCATTTACAGGTAGCGTGCTAAAGTACTGCTCAGAAAGCAAAGAATTTGAATGTCATAACAAAATGGTTTGGTTAGAGTTAGTTTTGTTCCTCTACAGTGAATGGTTAAGCTTGTGACTTTCAAACGAAAGTGTGTTACTTCCAATGTACTTCGGATTCTAGATCTGAATTAAGTAGTTACATCAACTTTACATAACAAGTAAAAATATTGATTGTACAACTTATCCATGTTTTATATGGCTTCGTAATACAAATTAATATTTCTTCATAGTTTTAATATTTACATGTTATATTAATATTTAGTAAAGTTACGCAAAACGATAGAGCAGTTTGGCCGCTCGACAGGACTAGTCCAGCCCCTGTGGAGTGTCTAGACCCGACCCCAATCCAATTTCTGCCCGCTGGCGCTGACGCAGGTGCGCGTAGGAGGACGCGCTCACGCGAAGATGCTACCTGGCTGTGTTCTTGACAACTTACTGCGATAAGACGTGCTGGATATGACAATGTATGGAGCCCCGCGCTATTGATAATGGAGGACTACGTTAAGTCCCGCAAGGGACTTGGAGACGCGTTGCGTCAATTGAACACGCAACATTTTTTTTAACTGTAGCGATTTCTTTGCGACACCGTCATGGAATGAATTTACAAATAAAACAAAAATAGGCTGAAAAGATATGAGCTATTACTGTGTTTAAATACATTTATACGTCATTACAACAAATAGCGCCAAAAATGAAACAAGACCGAAGTCCAGAACCACCTAATGTTACAATACAGATTAGTGTTGAAGGATATTTTAATTGATTTACACATGTAAACACATTTCCTTCGAAATGTTGTTCACAATTCGGTGGCTTAACTTCTTTTTCCTAAATTCTGAAAAAGTTCTGGCTGTTGTGGGAAAATGACATTGAACTCCAAAATGATTTTCATATTGTGTATTTCACCTTCAACACTTTGATGTAATCAATAAGAATTTAGCTTTATTTCTCCTTTAAATTAAAATTCGAACTGAAATATTTTCCTATGAAAGCATTGGTAATGAAGGTTTCGTATCTCCGCAAACTTTCGCAATTAAAATACGATAGCGAGATAACGTCTAATAACCTGTCTGAATCGTGGGATTATATTGATGTACGCAGCTGTCAGGCATTTACAGGTGGGCTTATATGACTGGATCAGTTTGTTGCTTCTGCACTGCAGTTGGGCTTCTATTAAATGAATTCTCGATGCTTACAACGTACACCATTACAACACCCAGTCCTTCTTTCTCAACTGTTTCTCTAGAAAATACAATTTTCATCCTTGATGTCGTCTGCCGTTAGAGGAATTCTTACGACAAGCCCTCGCAAAATAGTCAATTATTGCCTTCTATCTTCGATTAAAAGAATAAGTATTACTTTAAAATAGAAACAAATTGTTTTATTTTGAAATTTTCAATTCTTAAGTTGAAAAAGGGGGGGGAAGTTTATTTTTATAAAAGCCAAAATGTACATTTAAATATATTGTGTACCTATTTATGTGAATTGTATCAATGGGAAATTAGTTCTACTTCGAAAAAACCGCCGACTTTAGCTATAAATCGAGACGTCATCGTAATATGGAACTTCACTTTCTACCCATAGGAAACGGGCAAAGAATCTTTGCACCGACAATAGTTAGGAACATAAATCATTTGATTTCACAACAGACCTCGGAAAAAGGCGGCAGCTAAGTGTCGACACAATCTTCGACCAACAGAAACAATCGAATTACATCTTATGATGTTAAGATCAATGCTGCAAGACTATAAGAACATGCAATGAGTAAATTTAATTGTTTTAAGTCTTTATGCTCTCTATTGAAACTTCTGAATACAATTTGAATCTAAAATTGTATAATTCTTATCTTATATTGTATTGAAAGCAAAGCAGAGATGTTTAGTGGTCCCCAATATTTAAATAGGGTTCGTCCTTGAGAATTAGGGAACAGGAAATTACTGATATTTTATTATTAATTTCATAGGTTTTGTCAGAGAATAAAATCTAGCAACGTATAGCATCTGTATAATTAAATTACAATGTAGTATTTGAATAGTGTTGTAATTAGTAACCACCCTTAAGGAATGCAATATCAATGAGGGAAGGGGAGAGAAGGAATAGGTCCCAATATATATTTATTATTTCAAACATACGTTAGAGAGAATAGAAAAGTTTATAAAAAACATAATTCAAGATAGGTAATGTACAAAATTAATTAATTCAAACATTTTCAATCAATTTTTTAACTCAAAACGTCTTCGCTCAGGTCTTTATATGGATTCGAAGCTGTTAAACAAACGTTGTACATCTACAAAGGTAAATGGACGTATGTAAGCACCACGAAATATGAATGTTACACGAAAAGTAAAGTAATTACAAGTATGTATAGTTAGTCCCCGGCTAAATCCAACATTGTTTATTTATAAATGAATTTATTGTAAACAATCCCCACGTATTGGTCATATCGCATTTCAAGGGAATATTCTCATGAAGCTCGAATTGGAATTTTCATGAATAGACTCCTATATCTGCATGTCAGTTCTGTTTCAGGGCAAGGTTCAGAATGCTAAATAAGACCGTACTTACGTAATACTCCGTAAGAATTGTTTGTCAGGTTTCGGTCGAATTACGCATGTACTCCATGAAACATAAACACGTCTTTGCGATGGCTTCTATTTTGCACACATCCGCCCATCTTTGATTCCAATTTCCTAGAAGCAGGAGTACGTTTGACGAAGAACGAGGATCATAGAAACGCAGTATTACATTGCAGTGTTTCTAAGATTGAGGATTCCTGGTACACAGAAAACTTAAAATATTATTCCATATGGATGGCGGGAATGATACATAAGGATGAAGGAAGTTTTGAAAGAAAAAGAAACTGTGTATGGGTTGAATGAGTTTTGTAAGAGTATACTTGAAGGATTGAGAACGTTTTGAGAAAGTGGATCACAGTTGATTATCGTGCCCCAAGGAGAGCCCACTGAATCAAGGGTTATAATTGAAAGTTTTGCTTTAGAGTCTCTTAGTAGGTTGTAAGAGTTGCACAAACCTTAATTTGATTCTCTCAAAAAGCATATCTAGAAATAAAAATAAATTATTACCGACTATTGGTAGATCATTTGTTAAAAACGCCGTTACATTACGTTCGTTAGAATTTTTAATAAATTGTCAAATGATCTTAGATTTCAGTATCAGTAAAATTGTGTTAGAGAAAAAATTGTCAATATCGATATTGTTAAATAGGGAAAAGTTTGCATCCTTACGAACTAAATTATGTCTTTCCGAATTATATAATTTTTAGAATAACCAAAGGAGAAAGATAGAAAACATTACATAATTTTAATAATACCATAACTTTACTTTTAATTACTTTCATCATTTACATATTTCTTTCCCTCTTTTGGTTATTTTATTTTGTGTCTTTTTCTCGTTTTTTTGTACTCAGCTCCCATGTACTGGCAAATTCATTGCCTCTAGCGGTTCTTTTTTACTATTATTATTTATTTAACTACGTAAAAGGTAATAGAAAATTTTTATTATTATTATTGTTTATATTATTATTATTTGCAGAAAGTTTTGGTGACGCCGTATGAACACTTTGACAGAATTGTTCATAAAGATTGAATATCTACGATTCTTTCAATAAAAAAATTGATGTAAATAGTTTTGCAAGTAGACTCTACAAATACTGGCATTCATTTTTCATACCTTTTCTCATACAAGCACGCACAAACATCCATACTCGAGGCAGAATTCGAACCCGTGATTCTTCGAGACCCTGAGGCAACTACGGCCCTACAGCCTTAGCGATATCTGCTATCCAGGTCGACAATATGACATTTGGTTTATTAGAAATGATAGAAAAACAGACGAAACACCTACTTTTTCCCATCTTATCTGACGATAAGAAAAGCTGACGAAACTTGAGGACCACAGTTCGGAGGAAAAAGCAACTTCTACCCCGTCATTGTTCGTCCGTAATTCCGACCTGAAGAAATCTATGCTTTGATCGAAATCTCTAGATTGAACCCCCTTTCTCGCTTCCCCTGCGGCGAAGGGCGGGGGTGGGGAGGCGGCTGCGTGGGCCGGCCTCGATTAAGGCCCCCGCCGCTCCCCGCTCCCCGCTCCCAGAGCGCCGCTGAAATTTCATCGCCTCGGTGCCTGCCGCTCTGGAAGTGAGTAATTTATTTTTAAACGGGTAATTAATGGCGTACAATTTGTTTATGTCTCGCGCAAAGTAGTTTGGTTTATATAGAGTTCGAGATAAATAAGAAGTTAAGAATTAATTTCCTGCCGGCGAGCGGTTCACGGAGGCGCTACGCGGGCGGTGGGTGGGGCCCCCAGGGGTCGACGCCGTGACCTCCGGGAGAGACGGCCCACAAATGGTCTTTCTAGGACTTTTCGATAACTGCACTTATCGTCTGTGCGCAAGAATGACAACAATCCTCAAAAATAGCAAGTTTTTTGAAGTGACAACTATGTTGGGAAAATAGTGTTTTTATGAAGAAAAGTTCGTTATGGATAGTTCATGAGGCTGCCTATGTAGCCAATGTGTCAGGATAAACATTACAATCTCGTAGGGTATGTTGGTGAGGCAAGAAAATTTCATCAAATGGCATATGAACAAATATGATCATTTTCTTCCCAAGGAACAAGTGGAGGTAACTTTCATACAACAAAATTACACACGTGAGAGGCACGTCTGATTGAAGGGAAATTTTTCCTGCTTTGGTGTTTGACAAGTCACGATCTGATGTAGTCAGGGGCATTTCCACACCTCGCCAAACACCAATTCGTTCTGGGTTCACGTATCCATGTTGTATGTTAGTTACTTCGCTCTGTGATACGACCCATCGTATGTTCATTGACAAAATGTTATCGTCTTCGACCCCCTGGATGCCCTCAACGTTTGTAACATTTATTTTGAGATGTCTGTGTAGAACTGCACTGAACGGTCATAGGCGGAGTAAGAGTGTACGCGGTGCGTAAAGAGGTGGAAGAAAGGGCAGTGACAGTGGCGAAGCTCCAGCACTCTTTGCAGGGCTGAGTATTTCAATGATGCATTGATTAGTGATTTTGGGCGCGTCAATTGCTAATGTCATTAGTCCCGTAACAGTAGTGCGTGTTTTAATCGCGGGTGTGACGGCGATCTTTCCCTCCTGGATGGAGAGATCCGGTGCCAACTACGTAGGCATGCGGTGGTTTCCCTCAAACAGGTATCTCCCACCAGCGTGGCACCGCCCCATCCGAGCTCTACGTCTTGTTCAGGAGACTTATAGGGCTATATTCAAGACGATACATTCGAATACGAATACGATAATTGTTTAATAAATGCAATGGATTCGAGAAAACCTTTCGTCTTAAATATCGCCATATGAGTTTCCTGAATAATTGAAACTCACGAACCAGAAGCGTGATAACTCTAAGCTCTAAGCTTGCGTCTGGTCTCCCGAAGTTTGTGGTAGTGCAGTGTAAGTAAGGGGTGAGAATAGTACAAGGAAGAGGAAGGAAAGATGGCGCGCGGCTCGTTGCCTGTTTGTTCATGGTACTGCTTCGTCATTCTTCTGCTGTTGATCAAAAAGAAAGAAACACGGACGTCTACCGAGCAGATCTATCGACCGCTAGAATTCTCCTTCAGACAACGGCTGAATTCAACCTAACTGACAAGGCAGTGTCAAAACGCGCTGCCACCATTTGGACTGGAACCCTAGGACCTCTCGGAATGATGCACTACAGTGAGATCTGTTGATACCCTGACCCACCTTTGCCAGTGTAGAGTATTCGAATTGGGGCAACTTGTGTGGAATTCGTGTTTTAGAAACCGTCGTGTGGTACGGAGTATTTGAATTGGTGTCCAGGTAGTAGCAAAGAAATTGAATTTATCGAAAACGATGTTTAAACTTTAAAATGTTATCAAATAATTATTAAATGTCATCATTTTTTTCTCGGTTTAATTAAGGTACAACTTGAATGTAGTAAAGTCTTCGTCTTTGGATGCGACATCAAAGGTTCTTGTTAGAATAAAATAGTTAGGTTGTAAAATTCCTTTAACATTTTTTTATGTATCCACTTCTCTCCGTTGCTCTTGCAGCCGAAGTGGAGCATCTGACCACCCATAGGCGTTCTCGCAGTACGTACGGACTCTGAGTATTATGGGAATGCTCTCTTATAGCATGGATGTCAGCTACTATACCATGGGATAATATCATGTGGATATGTAAATACCGTATGGAGGATGCGCCATAGCATGGGTATGGGTTATCAGAGCACGAGGATCAGCTTATTGCCTGATTCCAAACATGCAATTACTAATTGATGGGGTAGACGTGGTCTCGTACGGAAAGGAGCCCTTTCTGTGAGGTACCGCCCAGTTTCAACGTCCATTTGATCAGAAGAAAGCCTGGACACGATCGGTGAGACCAACGACCGCTAGATGCCCAAGCACCTCTTGAGTACTGGAAATATTCCATAGTCGGCATTCCATCCCATGATCTCCCAGGCTTCGAAGCGTCAGATGTAGACTAAGTTCAAATGCAGGAATATCCCTCCTGATTTCTTCACAATTTAATCCAGAGTAATGGGGTTCTAGGGAAGGCACAATAAAACTTTCAGTTTTGCTAACAGGGTTTACATTCTACAGATAAAAATCAATAAATGTTAATTATGTTTTGCAGAAAGAGATCACCGCTTTTCTACACAAATTATTATTGAGACCGTAGGCTTCCGCGGCCGGAGTCAGTATTTACTAGGCTGTTCGGGTGACGCCACGTCCATGGCGAAGGTGCCGACGTTTCGGTCGCCATACTGCGACCTTCCTCAGGGCGTAATGCTCCCTTCGCCATGGACGCGGCGTCACCCGGACAGCCTAGTAAATAATAAATTATTATTGTTTAACGGTGCCCCAGATGCGGGCACATTTAGTGTAATAGTATCATCTTGCTGTAATGACATTGTTTGGCGCAAAAGCGTGCGACTCTTTCGCTGATTTGCATAATTGCACCTTCAGCGAACAGAGGGCGTTTCATGTACACCGCTAACACACACGCGGCGTTGCTAATTAAACATGTCCTCCCCTTTCATAGTGCAGCCCGACATTTGTGACACGGCGCCATTTCATTAGGCCCTCCCTGTCGCGTGGCGTCGGAATTCGAAAATACATTTTGTCGTTTTTGTTTAATTAGGCAGTAACACATCACATCATATATGTACGCGATTGCACCGAATTTTAATCCGACCTAATTGACGGGGACTGCTAATACGAAAATATGATTTCGAAGTAGCGTGTGTGTGTAGTTTGGGAAATTACTCTTTTTTGTTGTTGTTGTTGTTGTTGTTGTTGTTATTGTGGCTTCTTTTTAACTAATTGTGTTGATCAAAATCTGAGTGAATTCTCAGAAATGAAAGAAGAATATATCCTTTAGAACATCAAAGTAACTAGTGACCAATCGTGTAAATAAATATCTGTAAAAAAATTATTATATTCGAGTATACGTTTGCGTCCAACAATTATTGTAATCTGCATATTTAACATTCCCCTGTGCAATGTTTTTAAAATTTCCACGGGTTTTTGTCAGATGCTGTTATCACAAAAAGCTGACGCAGTTATTCTGAAAAAAACTTGCAAAAATTAGAAAGTGGAATTGATATGCTTCCATTCAGTAATCTTCTGTTTAAGAAAAGTGAAGTACGTTCAGTGTTTCGAAGGATTTCAGAATCCTTTACAGTTGTAATATCAAAATAAATATGTAAAGGTAAATAATAATGATCGTGCTTCTCATTATAGCCATTTTTATTGCACAAATATAACCCACATTCTTAAAGAATAAGTACCATTTACCCTCAATGTATTTTTTTTATTTTATTTTGCAGGCATGTTGATTAAAATACCTTCATTTGTTTCCTCGTCATATTATGTTATTTCATTACATTGTTAATGCAGTCAGGAGACATTTGATTGTATTTTACCAACTTTTTATACATTTAATTTGGAATTTGTTCTTTCATGATCATATGACAAATTTAAGAAGTTTCACTTCGATTCACTTAGTATTACAAAAGTTTTAAACAACAATGGACACAAGCAATGATCAATTTCAATGAAAGTTCTAACCATCTTTCAATAATTCACTAATCTCTTTGAAAATTATATTAAAGGCGCGTTAGGTGCATGTATTGAAATTGTTGTATTCCATTTTGCCCATTTCTTTATTATGGAAAATTCCTCGCGTGATAAATAAAACCTTCCAAAATAAATAACTGAATTCGTGCTCGATTTCAATCAGAAGTGGAGAGTTGTGTTGCAAAAATGTTGAATTTACTGTTGAGCGACAGTGATATGAAAACAATGTACTATAAGTGCCCAATATTACAAACCTTTTAATATACTTCATATTTCAATATGCGTTTACATTTTTATTGCGTCATATTTGATGCTTTAGTCAATGTAAATAACCAGTACTTTTAGTTTTTTTCGTTAGTATTTATTCAAAGATAAACTTTTAAATTCTGATACAACATTGTGTTATTCCCACAGATATTACAGTGTAAATTTTTTCGGAATGTTTGCTGACTCGTGTCGGTAAACTCGTGTATATGTATGGATGTAGGAAAATAATCACAAGATGGAATGTTGAACACGTTTGTAACACCTTGTCCTATCCTCCCCCCGCATCCTTATACTCGCATGCACTACTCTACCACATATGTCAGGAGACCAATAGCGAGCTCAGAGCGACGTCCTGCTGGTGGGAGATACCTGGTTGGGGAGAATTCCCGAGAGCGGACGCTGGCCGGCGCCAATGACGAACAATCCCTGCCACGAAAATACCGAATCGCACTAAGCAATCCATCCTGTTCAGCCCTTTCTTGTGCCCTGCGTCGCGTGTGGCAGTGCACGGGCCGCTGTGGGCCTCGGCGGTGCGAATGCCACCAAACAACTGGTTACCCTTTAGGACCGGACAGGACGCATGTTCGACCATACACTTGACACCAACACACCTGCCCGCTTCCCTGATATGGAACAGTCAGCGGAAGGCGAGGCCCTCCGCGACAACATATACAGAATATGAGAGAAAAGGCACAAACAACCGTGCCAAATGCGAGGCTCGAACACGCGACTGAATCGGTGCACGCTCTTAGCCACCTCGGCCGTTTGGATAGGCATATTCTTCTACGACGAGTATTCAAGGAATACGACGTTGAGGCCAGTGATGATACTCAACGCGTCACTGCTTAAGGCACAGCTGACGCCATGCGACAAGGAAGAGAAAGAACGGCTGTACTCTCTGTACAATGTACAATGTTATTGTAGTGTTGTTACGGTTTGTGAATGAATGAAGATTGTTTGGCTGCAATACTTTTTTTAAAGTATTTAATTTATTACAGTGATATAATACAGTATGTATAGATATATTTGTTGTTCTTAAGCAGTATGCACACTGCTGTTTTGAAAACCGTTGTGCATGAGTTGGTTCAACAGTATTTTGCTGCTGCAAGCCACTAGTTGGAAACTCAAGTAGTTAAACAGTTTATTCTAGTTTTCATTGCTAATGGCCCATATAATATTTTCTGAATCAAATGCGTATATTATTTCGACCGTTAGATAGAAAACCAAGTCTTACATATAGGAATTGAGAATAGGAACTTGTCCGGTGATGATGTATTGGATTTCACTGGTTTGAATTAAGGTTTTGTGGTCAAAATTCGGAACAAAGTCTAGTTATAAGTGAAATTTTCGCGGACATGGATATAAACGCAAATGCTTTTATGAAAGTTGTTTTTTGAATCTTTAGTTTTGAGCCCAGATAACTGTACCTCACGATCCTTTATTATTAATTTCCTGCTTGTCTCTCTAAGTGCACCCTACTGTGAGTTGATTTCTAACAAATAGTATATAAACCCCAAAAGATGTTTTTCTGTCGAAGAGAGGATGTAGACAGGAATCTCAGCATGGCGAAAGGTTTCCACACTGTGTCCCATAAATCGACAATGGTGTGGAGAACTTGAGCGCCTTCTTTCAACAACCAACTCTACTCTCGGAATTTGGATTGGTTGTTTGGTTTTGAGAGGCGGAATAATTGTATTGATGCAGTGGCGTTATAGTTGAGAGCCTTGAGATACTATCAGCAACTCAGAAATAGGTAAATACGAATATAGTTGCCTTAGTAGTTTTATTATAATTCGAGAGGTCGATAAATAACAATCGTACAATGAAGGTGAAGGGTTTTTATAATGTGATTCTATATTTTGTGTTTGTAATGTAAACACATTATTTAATTATGCTGGAAGGTTTACTTGTAAAATGAAAATGAAGGTGTTCGCATCTCGGAAATGTGGAATGATAATTTCACAGTTCATTCGTATGTTAAAAATGAAGGAGGGCGTTAAAAATGACAAGAAACGTTAGTGTAAGGCATGCGAAATGTGTTTTTTTAAAGTCAGTTACGTGTTCTTCAAGTGGCTCACATATTCGAAATTCAACTATTTACGTTTGAAAACTGAGATATTCTCAAAAATCTCAGTGAATACGAAAAATTTCCAACTGAGTAAATTGCTGAAATAATTCAATAAAACTACCAATGTCAGAATAGCAGCACCCGTTGCCGAACTTTGTAAGTTTCACAGGCAAATTAATTGTATCGGTCACTTAGTGACAGTGATTTGCATTTCTTGAAATTCTGCATATTTGAAAGTCAAATATAGAGCAGTGACTCGAGAAACTAAAGATCTTAATACCGAAGATTTTCAACAATATATTTATGTCGGTTACTATGAATCTTCACGTTCATTTTTTTCAGTTAAGGAATGGGCAAACAATTTTGTTTGAATCAAAGGTGACATTACTTACTAGGCTGAAAAGATCATGGTCATGCGTTTTTGGGTTTTATAATGCTCGGAATGTTGCTGGTTGATTTGAATGAAAAGAAATTTAGGTAGTGAACGATGACTTAGCCATCATCATCAGTTGTCTGCTAGATGGAAGCCACAAAACGACTACCCAACGGCTTCCATCTAGCAGACAACTGATGATGATGGCTAAGCCATCGAAAGCTGCTATTGAATTAAAAAATATTGTTGGCAATGACAACATCTTTAATTATTTTAAAAATGCCAAAGATATCTTACCACAACACCTATAGTGAACGATGAGTACTTAACCAGCGTACAGCATACAGCATTGCGTGATGATATCAAAACGAAAAACCTGTGGAATTATTAGTCGAATTGTCCGCTTTCTGCACAATAAAGCTCCTATGTAGAAGGGCGCAGGTACATAAGATACCTTGAAGGACAGTAACTTGAGGAGCTTCTGCAACCGCTCTTCGCCCCAGGTCTAGTCCCCAGCAGCTACCATCTATTTTGGAAATTAGAGAAAGATAGGTTACTAAGTGAAGGGTTAGTTGGCAAATTTTGATTTAAAAAAACAACTTTCCAACATTTATTTTCAATATTATTGCAATGCTAATGTCGACACGTAAATACGGTGTTCAAATACACGAAGACTGTATTGAAAGTTGTAGTTTATTGATTTGTGTACATCACCCTTTGAACATAATCTGAGGATTACTTATTATTACCTATTCATTCCAAGGAAAGTCTCAAATCCTGCAAACTAAACACTCCGTTTAACCTAGCTCCAGAGGGTTAACTGGATCTGCCTTGGATTTTTATATGAATTATTTTGTAAGAAGATTTCACGTAAGAAATTATATTGCAAATGACGCTCAATAACAAAAAAAACTTTAGTATCTTAACAACAAAGTATCTTAATAAGAAATGAGAAACAAATTCTGTAAAACAGATATTTTTATTTATTTATTTATCAAGTTTATCAATTTAACTGAAAACACAAAAGAATATGATTCATGGTCACGGGAAGACAAGTTGCATTTAGAGCTTCAGATCCGGGATTGAAAATAAACGGGAAGATTATTTTATTGATGAGCTGGATCTATTTACCATCTAATTATCTTCTGTCTCAGAGAGAAAAATTGCAGACAGGATATTAATTCTGACAGCTACATGTTTAATCAATCACTACGTAATTCACTTCAGTCTTTTTATTTTTTTCCTTTCTTGTGGCAACTTAACGCAATTCCAATACGGGTACTCTTATCCACGGTATGCGTTTTTGGGTTTTATAATGGTCGGAATTGCCCTTATGCAAATCCAGGGCATCCAGGTCATGGTTGTTCTTCATTAAAACAGTATGGCGTGAAGAAGAGGTCGGTATAATGGCATCTGCTTTTAAATTTCACTGTTGCATAGAGACAGATTGATTGTTGCTTGTGAGCAAATCTTCATCGGGGGGAGGGGGGACTAAATCCAGAGAATTCACTGAGTGAAAAAAGCAACTCAATGAAGATCCTGTTATAAAAATACAGCCCAGTATTTTATAGTATCGTACTGCGTAAATTTAATGATGCAGAAACAGAATATGAAGTGTATGGTGGTTTTAATGCCATAAATGCAAGCTGATTCAGTCTTGCCATCCATTTTCCGTTCGAATCAAAGCATGTAAACAAACCTTATTTGTGGACTTCTGTGCCTCTGAAAGACGAATCAGAAGCGAAGAAAGAATGCCTAAATACGAACTAAACAAACTCTTGTACGTAAGTCCTTTTTCTCAACTGGATCGCAGTTATGTATGATTAATATAAATGCAGAGCGTGAAGTAACCAGAATCCTTTATTCCTTAATGCGTCTGCCGTGAGTCAGTCGCAGTGACATGTATGGCAAGGCATTAACAACACATCTCCACTGAGTGAATACGGAGATCGCGCTGCTGATCGCTGGAATTTTTTATGTGACATTTTGCGTGATTCCGCTTGTGACGTGCCTCTATTGATGAAGCTGCTAACCTTGCTTCGGCCTTGAGGCATTCTTTTGTCGCGCAACCTCAGTGTATTTGTCTGCTTCTAAGAATCTCGTCTTGGGATTGAAAAATGAGATTGTAAACTAGATGCTAAGGATGACCTATGCCAAATTATTTCTACAGTAATCTACTCCAAATTATTTCTACTACTAGTCTACATAGACATTCAAAGAGGAAGGAAGCCAATGTTTAACTCTCTTCAAACAATATGTACAATAATATTCAAAAGGTCCTCGAACCCAAATGTTAAGAATTTTATCCAGGACTCAACCTTAAGTAAAATTTGTGTTAGTTCATTGTTTTAAACTTGCCAAAGTGTTGTTCGTGAATAACATTAAATGAAAACTAGTGGGAACCTGTCAAGATTTGACAGTGAGAGCTGAGATAAATATAAAATACTGTGCTCAGACTAATGTCACAAACGCCGTACATACCACTGCCGTGGTCGGAGGCTGGAAGGTTTTATTTCAATTTCTGCGCGCATTTGAAATTAATAATGTAGATGACTAGTTTACTTATGAGTCACCAATAATGGTGAATATTGTGCAATATATATACTTGTGCCAATATGTAATGTAGTATAGTATATTGTACTATGCAATAATGGAGCGTAGCATGTGATATGCACTAATCATAAAAGGTGTATTCCCAAAGATTATGGTCACTTTTTCTTCCCACCTCCTCCTTGCGGACCAAGGAGCGATACATCAATCACAGGAAGCGTTGACGTGTGCACTTGTGCGATCACAGTATATTTAATATTTGGCTTGCTCTGGAATTTTTTGTAGTTAATTTCATTCGTGGAATTGTCTTATTCATTACCAATGACCGCCCGTGCATTGGAAATGTACGCCATGATAGGGCCTCGAAAAACTTGTATTGGATTCTAGTGTATTGAACTTAGTTCCCGCAGTTTCTATATTTTTAATATTGCTCAAAGCTTGTATTTAAATTTCACATTGCGTTTATAGTTTTTTTTCTTAAAATTGCTGAATTTTTTTTTTCTTCTCGTAACTAACTAGATACAACTTTTTCGAGGAAATAAGGAAGTGGACGGAGAATTTTTACATGATAATTATTTTATGAAAACAATGCATTTTTTTCAGAGAAATAAGCATGTGTTGTGATTGTTCACCGAGTACAAAATAACGATCTTATTCGTTCGTTTCTAAAAATAATATTTAAATCGGGGTGTCACAGTGGCCGCACTAATGTGTTCGCGTGACTTACGTAGCCCCACGGGGGTTAAGGGTTAGGCTGGTTTTAGTGTTTGTACGAGTTTGCATGAAACGGTGAGGTAGCCCACGCAACCTGAACTGTGCCTCGCTAGCCATCCTCCCCTCCTCCCCTCTGCTCTTCCAAGGGCAGTTGTGAGGCTGATCCTCCACTTGATTGGCACTTCCGTGGACCATAAACCGCCGCCTAAGGCCGGAGAATCGTGTCTGCGATCCTTCATGGTTGCCTCGGTGAGTAGAGCAACATAAGGTTAAGGTTAAGCTGTCCCACGATGAACACAGAATGATGCTCACGGGAGTCGTATGAGTGAGGTTCCACAATTACCAGGCTTCGGTACTAAAAGGGCTTGCGGTGGACTTGACCACGCCCAGATCATCTTCCGGGCTATAAAGAGTCGTACGCGTCCACTGGCATCGACCTCGAGTTACGCACCGGCTGATTCAGCTCAGGGCCGTCGCTGTCACCGCCCGAAGCGCATTTGACCGGGAAGGCCTGGGGTCCGAGTTCGGACGATCATTTTTGATACTAGCTCTATAACTAGGGTGAGAAGAATTGTAGCGACCGACTTCTCTGATCGGTAGTTTTATATGGTTTTTCCGATCAATACCAAGCGAATGACGGAGCCGTGCCTTAAGAAACGGTCACTGACAGCGCGTGATCTTCCCGTGAGCGTTAACGGCGCAAATGACCAGAGCAGTTGACGTGCACGGATGTCAATTACTCAAGCACTGTTTTCTTCAATAATTCATTTACTTATTATCACAATATATATCGGTCAGCCTTTCGGCTCCACCGATAATTGATGTCTTATTCTAAGATTAAAAGTAAAGAGAGGTGGAACTCCACTAGCACCGCCAAGGAATCACTGCGTGATGGTATAAATTGCTAAAATTATGTGTCTTATTAATCAAAGGTAGGGAACCAGTTTAGGAAGGAGTAAAGTTGGTATCTGATTCGTATTCTCCATCTACACCGAGGTTGTAGAAGGATCGGATTACGTCGGGGTAGGTGGGAGAAGAAATTGTGGGAGGTGCGAATTATTATTTTTTAGTGGTTTTAGGTTGAAATCGGAACGGAGAGTTGCGTTCCTGACAAACCATGAGGCATTGATTGCATTGCAGAGTATTCAGTTTTGGAAAATTTGGATCTTCTTTATGTGAGATAGGTAAATGACACCAGATCGGCCTTGCAAAATGGAAAAAGGGGACGGAGAATGTATTTAGAGAGAAGAACTGTATTTTCGTGGCTGACTCCCCTTTTTGCTGTTTATAATGGGTCGACGTTGACGAGTTTCTGTTTGGCTTGCTTCACTTTTTTAATTACTTTACTGTGCTCTTTCCACGTTGGTTTTGTATTTGACTGGTGGAGTGAGCATGAATCTCTATTTGCTAGTTACTTGTTCTATCTGATGTGCCTCTGAAGTCGGTCAGCTAGTATGTTTAGTTATGGACCACAAAGAAATAGAGAATTGAACTGTGTTTACGAATCGGGATATGTCAGCGGTGAAATGGATTAGAGAGTTGGTGAGGGATGCGAGCCGTGAGAAACGCCTGCTAAAATGAGACGAAGGTTAGAAAGGCGTGTCTCATTTTTTTCCTGAGAAAGAACGACCTGTCACGAAAGTATGGTTGGTTGGAAGGAGGCCCAACTCTACCGCCTTTCAACCATCCATACTTTCGCAATGTCCGAGGTTTCACTAGTTGTAGATTAGACCATTATGCTAAGTTCGGTCGAATGCTTGGCTGGTATGGTTTGCTATGCTGCTACGCCCTTTTTCAAATCCGGAAGGAATGAAATCTGTTATTTTGAGTACTTGATGGCAAGGAGAATGTTTAGGAAAAAAACCCAATTGATAAGAAATTATCATGGGCTTCTTTAGGAATGAATTGAGCCTCTTTAGGATGACAATTTGTGCTATTTTGGCGAGAATAAGAAGCAGACGTTTAGGACGGTAGCTAGAAGGTAAGGTATGGTTCTTGTCGGGTTTGGGGATTGGGACTACTGTTGAATGTTCCTATAAATTGGGGAAGTAACCTAATCTCAACGTAGAATTTATTATAGTAGTTGTAATAGAAAAGGCACTATGAAGAAGGTATTTAGCATAATAGATGAACGTCTATAATATCTTTCCAATACCCTACAGCACTATATATATATATATATATATATATATATATATA
>BOPP01000135.1:1386501-1404723 GCA_017312745.1 Gryllus bimaculatus | reverse complement strand
TATATATATATATATATATATATATATTTATATATATATATTGCGATATACTTTTGTTGTAATACTGACTTACATCTGTCATTTGTCTGTAGTGAGTTCGTGAACATCGATCAAATTATCATTACGAATGTCTCGAAATAAAAATGGAAGATTTCAAGGGGGCATCTATCTATCTTTCCATCTCCGGAGAATTCGTAGAAATTCATTTAACGTTTTACTCCTGTTTGTAGTTCATTTGCTTCAGTTAAGCCATTAAAAACGATTTTTTTATTTGATTTGAAATATTTAATTTTTTACAATTCTTGATCACATTATTTATTTTATATACTTAAAATATTAAATGTGAAATAATACATATTTGTGAGGTGCTGTGTTAGGCATGATGTTTACGGTATATTAGAGAGAAACGTTACCGACAGCTTTCACTTACAGGAAACATATTGGTGAGATTACGATTTGCTTGTGTTTATTGTATACGTCTTCACATAATTCATATTTTTTTCTGTTTATCGTGATGGTCGTAATTCGATAAAATATTCCTTTCATTGTACTTTTATCGATCACAATTTTGTTTGGAATATGAACTACCAAACACCCCCTCATCAGCTTTAAAAAATGTCAGAACTACGATAAACCTGCCACTGGCACAAGCCAGGTTCGCGTGAACAGCTTCTTCGAATATAGTCCGTTTACCAGATGACGTTTTCTTACGAGACTGAATGTGGATAGTGCTTGTATTCAATTCCAGTTGGTTCGTCCGCGGTACTACCCTACGTTCGATTAGGTTGATGCGGCACGCGTGTGGCACTTCACTGCACGTAATGATTTGGCGAAAAGAGAAACAGAAAGTCAGTACTGCAGCCCGGAAGTTAAGGCATTGATTTTACTTACATAGGTAGATAGAAAGGCATTTATGTTTGTTGAAATACAAGTACTAACTATAGTAACTAGTAACATATAAAGTCATAATTTATTCTTTGAATCTGACACTGTATTTGAAGTGAGTGAAAGTTGCCGTCAGTTGATGTTACTGCAGAGGGAGGGGAGGTCAGGTCCTAGGGTTCCAGTCCTGACAATGGGAGGGATTTCGACACTTGCAACAAGTGGAATTCAGCCACTGTCTGGAGGAGAATGCAAGCACTCCGCTGCTAGGATAGCAACTTTTCCGTGTTTCTTTCGATCAACTCCAGGCGAATGCTAGAACAATACCGTTACAAACGGCAAACAGGGCCGCGCGACATCTTTCCTTCCGCTTTCTTGTGCCATCCTAACCCCCTACTTACTTACTTGCACACTCACGCAAATAGAACTTCAGTACCAGATGTGTCCGGATGTCTGTCGGAGGCTAAGAGTTTGTCCGGGCTGGTGGGAGATACCTGGTTGAGAAAAACCCCGCAAGCCGAGAGGTATGTCGCCGCCGGATCTCGCCTTCTAGCGGAGGACGTTCATCGCCGATAGAAACGTGCAGTGCACTTACTGGGCTAACGACCGCAGTAGTTGACGCCCCCGGAATCACAAACAAAGGGGGGAAAAAGAAAATCAAAGCAAAGAAAGCAAAAAGAAGGGAAGCGAGCTGCACCCAAGCGCCACTGGAGGTGCAAGGCTCGAGGTGCACGGACGCATTCCTGCGCGGCACGTGCCGCCTGCCCTCCCGGGGCGGGGCGGGGCGGGGCGGCTCCCTCGCGCCCTGCAGGTGGCAGCAGGCGTTCGCTGTCCAAGTCGCGCAGCGCTTCAGAAGCGGCGCGCTGCCGGGCGCTGGGAAAGCCGGGAGAGGTGGCTACTGATGCCACTGCTGTGCCTCTGACCGGGAGGCCCGGGGTTCCAGTCCCGACGGTGGCAGGATTATCTACACTAACTAGGTCGAATTCAGTCGCCGTCTGGAGAAGTCTTCTAGCGGCCGGCTGTTTTGATCGGTAGTTTTCCGTGGTATCCATGATCAATACCAGGCCAATGCTGGAGCAGTACCTTACTAAACGTCAAGGACAGCGTGATATCTTTCCTTCCCATTCCTTGTCCTTGTATCTTACCCCATATATACACTTCTTGCTCCAAGTACTACACAACCACGCATGCCAGGAGACTGGTCGGGACTTAGTTTGTCCCGACTCATGTAGTGCCCTGCTGGTGCAAGATATCTGGTTGAGGAAAACACCGCTAGCCGACGGTAGGTCTGCGCCGGATCTCGCCATCCAGCAAGGGAAGATCATCGCCACATCCCGAGCAAAACAAGCACTATACATAAGGGACTAATGACCTTACTATTTGACGCGCTCGGAATCACTAGTAATCAATGCGAATTAAATTTAAAGGCGGCGGTTCCATTTCGTACATTAGGCTTTCAAACAATATGCCGGCATAAAACGACTTCTCGAGAAAAATTATTGAAGAGTTTGAAATGGCATATGCTACTTTAGAAGAAATGCTGCATTATTTCTAGATGTGCTGGATGGATCGTGTGAGAAATGAAGTCGGAAGTGCTGCATCTGCGGGAGTGTAATAAAAATGGCGGTTCAATTTCGTAGATTTACGATTTAAAATTTAAATTCATAACTATGATAACGCAATATTCCCAAGTTGGACTAATCACCCGTGACAGTCTCTCTTCGTTGAATATTATTCTCTAGTGTTTTACTTCCAAGTATAACTTCAACCTCTTTTCACAGATGTGTGAAACAGTATCGATTTTTTGTTAATTTACCTCCAGCAAGCAGTACAATCTCATTCCTCAAGGGCATGAAACTTGTTTTATCTTTCCACACGGAGGCAACACTTTGGATGTGCGACAATTTCGGCACGCCTTAGTGGTATATGGCATTATAAGGTCATGGATTTCTACTTTCTGCCTAGCTATTTTCTGCGAGACATTCACGAGAAGGAGCATTTTTTTGTTTTGAATATATCTTGAATTTTCTTTCCAATATTCGAAGTATTTGGATCTATGTTACTTCCTTAAAAATAATCCTATTTTGATGATTGATTCTTGATACTAATTTTGAAAAACCATTGTAAGGTGATATTCGCTTTGCTTGTTTTGTGTTGTTGTGTGTGTGTCTTTGTTTCCTTGGAAATTTTCTACTTGGAATTAGGGCTGCCAGAAACGATCTGCTTTTGTTATCGATTCCATATTCTTATGAGACATCATTAATTTTTTTTTAGAAATATCAAGCTCAGTCGTGTTTAAGGATTGTCAATAATATTCGTTATCATTGAGGTCCCTAGTGTTTCGATTCTTAGAACTGCAATCCCCCGAGTGAATTCGCTATTGCAACATTACGCAACATTTCCTTGAAGGGGTGACTCCGGGCGAGTGATACGTCGTTGCTGGCAGCGGAATATGTATGGTTATAACAGGCCGTATTCTATATACGTGCAGCCCTGCAGACTTTAACAGCAACGGGCTTGATGGATAGATACATAGAATCGTGTGACATTGTAGAAAAAAGAGCCAGTCATCGGGCGCCATTGAACGAAATTTGAAATCTAAATCCCATTTTCTACGGCATAGTGCTGCGAAATCCATTTCGTTTTAACTCAACGTCCAAATTGAATGTTTTGTAGTACCGGGGGTGGCACGGGGAGGGGGAGGGGGTTGCTGTTCTGTGTGTGTGTGCGGTGCGTCAGTGTGGGGTGTATGTGTGTGTGTGTGCGCGCGCGCGCTCGCGACGGTGGAGGGAGCGAGGATTGGGGAAGTTAGAGGGGTGTGTGGAGGCGCTGTCTCCCTCTCTCTCTCGCGCGCGCGCCCGCGCCGCGCCGCGCCGCGCACGTATATATACACAGAGAGGTGCGGTGGTGGGGAGCCAGGGAGTGGGGATGGGAAACTTTGAGGGCGAGCGAGCGAGAGCGAGAGGGAAGTGGAAGAGGAAAGAGTTCCTCTTGATAAGCGTGATTTACCAGCCCTGAGGATATTGATTTTTACTTTCCCTCCTCCCGGCCGGGCCCCTCGCCCATCCTCTCTCTCCAGACCTCCCCTTTATACGTGCGGCTCCCTTCCACCCGCCTCTTCTGTCTCTCTCTCTCCGGGCGCCCCTCCTCGCGCACAGTTTTATGTCTGTTTTCTTACTGTAATAGCTCTGCCGCCCTCCGCCCGCCGCCCCTCTCTCGTCTCCCCTACACTTGATGTGCCCCCATGTTGGAATGAAAGAGAGGTGGGTAGGGGTGGGGGACGTTTTGTGTTCTCCCGCTAAAGGAAAGATGGCTTCCATTTTGGGTGTGCGTATGACAAGAGGGAAGGAGGGTGCCGCGCCGCGCCGCGCCGCGCCGCTCTGCTCTCCGCAGCTCTCGCGCGTGCCTCCCCGTGCGCCTCCCCCGTGCGCAGCGCGGCGCGGCGCGGCCCGGAGCGGGCGCGTGGTGGGGCGCTAAATGGAAATGCTAAGGAACAAGGTGTTAAATAACGTATTGGGGGAAAAAGTACTGTGCGTTATAGATCTTAAAAGGCGAGCGGGCTGCGATGTAAGATTAGTTAAGCGTAGAAGGTACCCAAGGGAGGGCATTCGCTGAGGTTGCGCTGGCGCGCGGTCGGGGGCGGAACGGGGCGGGACGGGTCAGTGGGAAGGGCCGAGACGAGACATGCCGGGCGGGTGTCGCGAGGCAGGGCGACGGGTCCGGGATAGAAGGCTGGACGGAATTTGGTGGGGCGGGCTTGCTGGCGCGCGCCGGGCCGGGCGGGCCGGGCCGGGTCGGGCTGGCTCGGGCCGCTTCCGCGCGCGCCCGCCGCCGCCGCCGCCGACCTCGACCTGTCGCCCCGAGGCCGTCGAACCGGAACCTTTTTCTTTGCGCCCGGACCGCTGTTCCCTCTCGGACTCCTAACCTTTTTTTGCCTGCCTAGAGCTGCCAGCTGTTTCCTAAATCGCTGCTATTCTTTGGAACAACACAAATTACAGATTTTAGACAATACGTCTCCTCTGATTTTTTATGGTAAATATGAAGTTTTTGATACAAAGTTTCGGAAGTATTTTCCCACATACTCGCAAATGCATTATATCTTTAAAGGAAACGAGCTGCTCAGATTGTAAGATATTGAGTGACGAGAGGTACCTTTTCGGGAACCTTACTTGATACACTAATAACGCACTATATTGAATGAGTTGTAGGTTTTCTTTGCAGAGTCTTAGGGGCTACAACTACTTGCTTTACTTTCTTAGTATTTATTTTCAAATTTCATTTCGGGTTGGGTGTTAATCTTTTATGCAAGAGGAAATTATTTCCAACTATTTAAAGAAAAAACGTCCCATCAAACGAAGATGGTGTCAACAGTTCACGAATACTTCTGAGTTTTTATACGGGTTTGAAACCAAATTTTCCATGAGTGTGGAGGAAATGTACATAACATTAAGCGCTTAACATCGAACACTTTAAAGATCGTTCGAATTTTCAAATTGCTTAATACGTTTTGGATTGAGCGTTCTGTTAACAGCAAGTCTTTAGGTATAGGTCGCAGTGCAAGAGGGGAGGAAGTGCCTTTGTATTTCATTTGCAGTGTAGTCCCCGGTCGCAGTGCAGTGTTCCACGGCAGTTCGATGCCCTCACAGGCGGTCGCGCGCAGATGCCCCCTCCCCCAACCCGCTCATCTCCCTTCGATGGTATCGGCGCCCGTTATTACTGTTAATTCTCCAGCCATACGTCTAATATATTACGTTTTACAGAATCATGCTGCGGGCATTGAAATGCAAATGTCCGAGGAGGTTATAAACCCGCGTGCCCCATGCCGTAGCCCCATAGTGTTATGCATACTTAAGAGGATACTTCTTTTTAAAAGCAAATCACTCTGCCTTCTATTCCGTCGTAATAGAAACCTTAATAATTTAGCAGCGGCTGCATTATGTTGTCGGTGAAAGTAGGATATTGCTCTCTGCCTGCAGGCGACCCGCCGGTACAGGCGGCGGAGACGGTGACGTGGCAGTGGTGGCGGAGGCGGTAATGTAGTCACGCTCTTGCACGAGGGCTGTGCAGCGAATGAAAATATTCATCTGGTAGTTTTTCATCGTGAACGGTTCGTGAAAAATTTGGAATAGACTTTTGGTCTTTCTCGCACTTACTTTCGAATACTTTTGTTTGGATACGAAATATATTTTGTTTTTCAAATATGAACCTTAACACAATGGCAGTGTAATTTTGATGATTAGCGCAGAAATGTTGTGGATGAGTAAAGTAGAATAAATTGATAGGGCATAAAGATGAGTAAAATAGAATGAATCGTCACCAATAAAATATGTGTTTCAGATTGTATTCAGCTTTCGTATTTTATCGTGGAAGATTATTTATTCTCTACCCGTTCACAACAGCAGTGTATTGTGTAAAATGTTTCAGATAAAGAGTATTGAAATTTTTTTGGCGTTCATCTGTAATTTTACTTTCGGTTTGCTTAAATTTTGGCAGAATATGTATATGGCATTATATGAATTTTATAATTTGCTTTTGCAAGTAAAATGTACTTTCGATAGATTGCAATTATGTTTCTGTCTATAGCGGGAATACATTCAAACCTCAGAGTTTCTGTATTGTCTATTTTGAAGTGTTGAATTTTGATATTTCTAAAACTATTTATATTATTAAAATCGTATGTTTTGCTTATGAAATTGCAGTCATTGCAGAGTTCACATCGCGAATATTAATGTTTCGGTAACTTGAACTAAAATTTCAGTTTTGCAAATGTAAATGTATTATTTGAGAACAAAGGCAATTTGCCCAACTCCCAACGATGAATGAATATTTCCTGGAATTGTACTGAAGAGCTGAATCGATCTCATGACTACTGTGATTTGGGAAATACACAGAGCACACAAATACATGATCAGTGTTGCTTTATTGTAAGTAATGAACAATTGCGAACACATGCGTAATTGCAAATATTTTTCATATAACTACACGGCATGTGGGTTGATGCCCAAGGGTTCCCGGTTTCGAGAGAATCCAGAGCCGTGAGAAGAATTCTTGCTCAGATGAAATGGCTTTGTGAAGTAACAACACGTCGTCTTCATCATTTACCAAATTAGCATCCGCTTGAATATGAGGTATCCCTTAGAATATGTTTAAATGGACGAGGGATTTCAGTGCTCTGTTATTGGGCTGGTGCGTAAGTTCGTGCAAGTGCATCGTGAAGCCTTTTTTATTCAGTTGTTTTTCTTCTGTTTGGAGTTTGATTGACGCGAAGAGGATGTTACATGTTGATAACTGCTCGTTTCGGACATTTTCAAGGCTAATCAGTGTCGAATGTCAAGAAGAGAAAAATGAACGCTTTGAAAACATTTTACTCCTCGAGTTTTGTGGAAGATCAAGTGGTGCAAAAGCCGTGAGAAGAGTTGGTTTGCGTACGGGAGGAAAGCAGTTGCTGAGAGGTTTTTGCGTTTCCTTGAAATGGTATTCGAGTGATTTGAAGTGGTTTTATTTTGTGATGAACCACGTTTCGGGAAAAAAACATTTTTTAATGCAAACCGCCCAAATCAGTTGGTTTACGCTATTCCTCACCAAAGAATGCGGGAATTGACATAAATTATGAAATACAATCGCGCCACAATTGTGCGCTATTAGTATTCTCTGGTTATGAACATGAGAAACAGACATGTCAAGCGACACAAACAAAAAATCAGCGAATACCCATATTCTCGTCTCTGCTGGTCCGTTACCTTTTGGCTTGTCGTTGGCACAAATCATTCCTTGCAAAGTCTTACAGGCGGCGATAAATAGTGTTTGTTAAGAAGAAGAAGAAGAAGAAAAACGAATGGCTCAGCGATCAAAAATGCTATAACTTGAGCGAAGCACGGTGTACATCCTCAAAAAATCATGTACGTTTTGTGGAAGCAAACTGGTCATGAATCACTAGCAAAAATGAAACAATTACAGCTGCTGCCTATACTGAGTAGCTAAGATGTCTCGCTTTTGCTATTGAAACCAGCAGGATCTGTTAAACCTGTGTTGTTACTCCGCGATCACGCTCGCCCTCATACGGTCGGATTCACCACAGATGCGATTGCTGAACTAGGATGAGAACCACTTCCCCACCCTCAACATTCACCAGATTTGGTCCCATCAGATTAATATCTTTTCCGACCTCTCTTTAACTACATTCAGGGACAAGTGTTTCATGATGAAGCATTTCTTAGTAACTATTTACAGATTTCATTTTTAACGCCAAACCTCATACGACACACCATCTATAGGAAATGCACAGAACTACTACAACGCAGGAGATTGCTATTGACGAAAATGGCGCTTTCATCACTGAGTGAATGGGTGATTTATTTGTGTGCCACTATTGTATTGTAACGTGCAATAGTGTAGTGTTATGCTAACTACAATAAAAAAATATAATAAAACGGCATGAACTTATGCACCAACACAATACATCACATTATACACTTTATATAAAAAGTTTTACCGCTTTTTGAATGGTTCGAGATGATGATCAATGTGTCTCTGAAAATCGCGTGTTACTGTCAATGCTGTCAATGCAATTAAAAAGGGTGTTTGAAGTCCCCAGTTCTATGATATAGTATTTTCCACCCAAGTCTAGCGTAAATGGGCAGATTACTCTCTGGATTTAGCGATAGTGATTTCTATTCAAGAAGGAGGACCGTATCTAGCAAACTAAGATCTCTGTACTAAAGCACAGAGTTCTAAACCCCTAAGAAATGTTTCTGCACTTTTGTACAACTGAGTGAACGGTAACACATATGTTAACTTTTAATCGTTAAATGATGTTGCAGTAGAGATAATACCGCAAAATTGTTCGGACGCAGGGTGCTGGGAGCTCGACATGCTATTCTGGGCGTACCCCAAGAGCGTACCATTCGACCCTAATGAAATAAGCGATGGCTCTGCATGCTCACGCATAGTAGTGGAGGATCCAGATCGGGATGATGAACCGCGCGCTCCTTCACACTCATAATTTACCACACACTCATAATTACAGGGTACATCAATAAAACTACACCATATAATAACGTGCAATTACATAATATCTTGGAGGACAAGTACAAACCAAACCAAAACATTTTACTGCATTGTGAAATATTAAATCGTAACTGAACTGCGGCGCTGCCATCGCTGTCGTCACCACTCCACCACTGATTTCCATTTTTCCAATTTTTTAAAACAGTTTATCAAAGGAAGCAACTGAAAGCTTCTCCCATCAATCCGGAGGACCGCCCATGGGATGGATTCAGGCGTTTGGACGTCATCTCGACCTCCGCGATCGAGACGGGACGCCCGGTAAGGGAAGGGGTTGGTGCGCGCGTGTTTTGTTCGCGAGTTCACGCGTGAAATTGGGCTTGGCGTTCCACGCACGCGACGCGCGTTGTGTAGGTGTGTGGATGTTTGTGCGTGCGTGCGTGCGGTGTTGTTCTCGGAACACTGTGCACGCCAAAAGCGATTCGAAGTGCCTTGGGTAAATTTATGCGAATGTTTTAAAAAATAATATAACTGTGGCTGTAACAGGATATATGGGGTGTCGTGTAACGTTTTCATCGCACGGAATTTTTTTTTTGTACTTTCCTCGCTTTTTCGTCGCCGTGTGAACTGCGTCATACGTTTGGCTTGCGATTGTCCCTGGCTGCTCTTAGTTAATTGTTGTTTTTCGAATCGTTGTAAATATCGGTTTTCTGCTTCCGCGTTACGGCTGTTTCGGGAACCGTAAAGTGTTTCGCTAAACGATTCCGGTAGACAGGGCGTGTTGGCTGCTGGGTGTTGAAAGGTACGGAAAGCAAGGCACCGCTTCTGGTGTAAAGTCCTGTGCTTGAATTCGAGAGTGGTTGAGAGAAAATGACAGTGCAGATTCGTTCGCGCCAACAGAGTAAATAGTACGCAGGCAATATTTGGTAAATGCTTTCCATTGCTGTAATTATGGTTTATGATAATCCGTACATGCCTGATGAAATGAAAATTCGCCTGATCATACTTTTTTCTGTTTCTAGAAGTGTAAAGATTAAAATAAAGTTGATTGGAATTCATTACGCAACATCTTGTTTCAGGTACTTCATCAAGAATCATTTTATTTCGAAGTTTTGATTCCGAAACAAAACAAAAAAAAATACAATTTTTTGATAATTTAGAGTGCTAATTAATGAAAATTAAGTACCTTTCATAAATGCATTAGTTATATTAACAACTTACAATTAACGTATTCAACACACTTATGCTTTTAGTGCTGTCTAGGTATTTGTTTATGCTACTGAAGTATTTTCTAGTCGTGTCGCGATCACCATTGAAACGGAAAGTTAATTTTTTATTACATTTCACTTTACAAAACAAAGGTATTTGTAAACATACCATAATGTAGAAACCTAAAAGAGTGGAAAAAAGAAAATATAAAATACCAACTGTGACAACGTGTGTCGATAATCACATAACACTAAACGTAAGCAATGAAAGACGCGTCCCACGTAATCAGTGGGTTCAACTCGCCTGTGCGTGGGCACGGGCGGGCCGGGCAGGGCCGCGCGTGGCGGGCGGCGGTGTTTGTGAATGAACGGCGGCGCGTACAACCGCGCGCGCGGCGCGTGCTCACCACGTGGCGGCGGGGGCCGGGGGGAGGCGGGATGGGGCCGAGGCGGGCGGGGGGGGGGGGCGGGGGCGGCGGGGGCGGGGGCGGGCGGGCGGGGGCGGGGGCGGGGCGGGGCGGGCGGGGCGGGGGTGGTGCTCGCGCGGCAGAAAAGCGGCGGGGGCGCGGCGCGGTGCATCTCCCGGAAGCGAGCGCATTCGTTCGCTTCTCGCGCGCGCTTAGCCGCTCCGCGTGCCTGCCGGAACGCCCCGCCCCTGCTCCACACAACACGGCCCGCCGCGGGCCAGCTCCGGAACGCCCGCAGCGGGTGGGTCGCCGGCAGCGCCCCGCCGCGCCCCCTCCCGCGCCCTCTTCCGCGCCACCCGCGCCGCGCTGCACGCAGAACCGCCCACCGCCACCGGGTCATCCGCCTGGCCACCCGGCGCGCTCGTCCAACAACGAGCGCCCCCCGCCCCGGTCCGCGGGCCAGCTGCCGTCGCACTGCCGTGAGAGCGCCTGGCGCTGTCGTTTCCATTTGTCACCGCCGCTCCACGCCCCGCTCCATCAGCTCTGATCCGGCTTGGGCCACCCTTTCTGATCCCTTCCTTTTTCTATCCCTTCCTATTTGCTTCAATTTTCCGCGGAAAGTGGAAACCTGATACCTTTCCTCATCTCTGGGTATTTGCATCAACCTTTGATTTGATTGACACAACATTTCCGGTGCTGGCTCATTGGCTCGTCGTTAACGTCGTGTAACGTTCGTGACCAATCGACACCATCGTCCTTCCGGCACGATTCGCGGAAACTGCTTTCCTTCGTTTGGTACTCCTGGAGCGCGCGAGTATCGTACAACCACGCCAGCCACCCATCCCTCTCCACCCCGGCCGCCACCTCCGCAACACCACCGCTTGTTTGTTATCCGCGCTCCGTAATGAGCAACAAGTGCAGCGACGCGGCCCCGACCCTGGCCCGGCCGGCCCCAGCCCAGCCCAGCGTGGCGCGGCGCGTCCCGGGCGCGCCGACGCGGTCCCGAACTTCATTACAACGGCGGCGCCGGCGGTGGCAGGCCGCTGGCGGCGGCGGGGGCGGGCCGCGGGAGGCGAGCAGCGGAGTGAACGAGCGAGCGAGCGCGTTGCGCGGCGCACGTGCGGTCCACGTGGCTGCGGCCGCGGCGGTCGGCGCGCCGCCGCCGCCGCGAGGCCCCGGCCGCGAGCGGGGGGTGGCGCCGGTGGGGAGCCGGCTGTGGAAGCGGCCGGCGGCGTGGTGTGGGGGATTCCGGCGTCGGCGGTCGCTCCCCCGCCGCGCCGCCGCCACGCTCGCCGCGCCGCGCCGCGCCGCGCCGCGCCGCCGTTGCGCTGCGGCCGTCGTGGGCGGGGCGGGGCGGAGGCAGCGCGCCGAGGCGGAGCGCGCCGGCGCTCTGCGGCCGCGCTGGCGGCGGGCCTCCCGCCCCGCCCCGCTCCGCCCCGCGGCCCGCATCCGGCCCGTCCCGCCTCACTGACCTAGTGCCGGAGGCGCCCCGCCGCGCCGAATAAAGGGATCGGCCCAAGGGAAGGAGCGGGAGGAGGAGTAACAAGGCGCGCGTTGCGAGCGTCCGTCGACCCGCCCCCTCCTCTGCGCCCTCGCCCTCGCCGTCGCCATGGCCATGCAAGTCACTGCACCGCCGTTGCTGCATTCACTACCACCGCAGATACTGATAACTGCCGTATCCGACGCCACCTCCAAACCTCGCCGCTCCTAAAGAGTTCGCAATTGTTACATGCACCACCATCTCCACTGCCGCCGCCGCTGCCATCGCATTTGCATCAACACGGTTACGACATCATGGTTACCGCTTTCACATCCACTACCTCCACCGCCACCTTCATTTCCTCCTGCATCTCCGCATTCACCAAAACTTCACCTCCATCTTCAGCACCTGAGCTTCCAACTCCGTCTTCTCTTCTTGTCGCCACTTTTGTCTTGTACACAAACACTATCTCCGCCTCTACCTGTACCTCAGCCTCCACCTCTCACTTGCAACTGCGCCTCCACATCCGCTTCAGTCTCTTGCGTCGCAGCACCTACTTCCGTCTCCACCTCCGCCTCCATCAGCATTTCTACTTCCATTTCCACCTCCAGACCGCCCCACTTCAGTTCCCACCACTGCTGCCACCTCTTCTTCCGCATCCACCTTAGTCCTCGCCTCTATCTCCATTTCCACCTTAACCTCCACCTTCACCTCCACCTCCGTCTTCACCTCCGCCTACACCTCTAATTTCGCCTCTGCCTTCACCTCCGCCTACACCCCCGCCTCCGCCACCACCTTCGCTTCCACTTCCGCCTCCGTCTCCACTGCTACCTCCGCCTTCACCTCCGATTCTATCTCTCTTTCGAATTCCACCTCCGTCTCCACCTCCACACCCAGCTCTGCCTCCATCTCCAACTTCACTTCCACCTCGCCTGCGCATCTCGCGTTCGCCCCCGTCGCCCGCCCCGTGGCTGGCCGCCGGAGCTGCCCGTCTGCCTGCCTCGGCGATCGGGGATCCGTGGGAATTTCGCCCTTGTTCGGGGCCGGGCCTGCCGCGCGCCGAGTGCCCGTGTTTGGGTACAATGCCAGAAAGTGCGGGAACAACTCTTGGCGGGATCTAGGGAAAAGGACGTTAAAGTGGACCGGTTTGAATGTGGTCGTCTGAAAACTGGTGGTTTGCATTCATAAATACTTTTTGCAGGATGAAGTGTCATGAAGTCATGATAAACGGAATACTCGGCCAACCAGATGAATCCTTAGCTCTCGTTTGTGACCGGTTTAATAAATATTCCATATAATTAAGGTTGCTATCGACACGAGCCGTGAATTTCCAGCACTAGAAAGCGAATACGAATAGTACATGCTGGGTAGAAATAGTATGTAGATGGTATGACCTTAGTTGCACCTGTTTCGTTGGAGTGTTCCATATTCTTTATTAAATTACTTCTAAGATATATGTATGAAATGGCCAGTCCACTTAAGCTAATGAGAATACATTTTAATCCTCTCATGCTGCCGAGATTTAATTGCGAAACTTGATTTAATTTGGTTATGCGATCCTGCTTTCTCGTACTGTTTCGCGTCTTTACATACCAACTAGAGAACCATTTCGGAGTAATCATGACGTTCAAATACACGGTCTATTCGCAATTCCTGGAATTTCCCATCTGCAATTCCCTTTGCGCTCTGCTGCAGCGCAATTCTGAGAAAGCTCTGCATTACCGCCGCGTCTTCTCGTGCGCTTGCTGTCATCTTCAGATGGTTATCTTAGTTACTGGTTCTCATTAAGGCAGTTTCCGAGCCGCTGCGTACATCTGCGCCGTTTTGTGCGGATGTTATTTAGTGTTGATCTGAATAAAATCAGCGCTTTGCTTTTATTTGCGAGATCATTATGTTGCAAATGCACTTTCTTGCACTGACGCACTCTCTGAGTCCCTTATTACTCGACTTGATTGTGTAAGGCTTCTTTTGGGTTTTTATGGAGACTGATAAGCAAATAGTTGAAATTGAAAAGGGCTGAAACACCGGTCGTGACCCTAGCGACACCAACGTCTAAATGGTGCCGTGCATTTTCAGGGATACGGAGCCCACGGCTTAGAGTTTGATTCTATTAGATAATTTCCTAATTAATATATTTAATTGCCCATTCATATACGTGTGTCATGTGAACAAAAATGTTTCATTTTTAAGTTCAGTATTTAATATATAGTTTCTCAACATTTTCATATAATAATAATAGTAATAATGATAATAATAGCAATAATAATAATAATAGTAATAATAATAATAATAATAATAATAATAATAATAATGACAAACGCTTTTACATTTGTATGCCAAATAAAGGTCAATGTGTCTTCGTAGCGTATTCATGTATTGAACCATTTTATACTAAGGCACACAATGTTTCAAATATTTCCAAATGTATTCTGAATTTTTTAATTTTGAAGTGATTATTTCAAATTCGTTGCCCACATCTAAAATCTCCGTAATAATTCAAATTCCATTAAACACTTACGAAAATTTTTATCATACTATTTTAAACAAAACGTATATCATGTACAAAACCAATGATTTTTTAGCTTCCTAAAAAATCCATCAATCCATAAAAACTACCATCCGCAGGGAGGGAAGCTACGGTACATTCCAAAAATCTGTTTCGTTGAATTGGTGAAGAAGATGCAATTTAAAAAAGCATTTTCTCAAAAAACACTCCAATTTTTTCCAAGAATAGAGAAAAGGATAAAAACTTAAAACACGTGTCTTATTTTAGTTGAACTCTGAATTTTCGAAAATTACAAAAGTAAAAATAATGCTAGAGAGTTCGTGCAGTTGTAATATCACTAGTTCGCGAATCTAATATGTGGTATAAAATAAATTAACTGACGTATTGTCTCTCTTTTACGGATTTTCGAGGACCAATTCAGAAGTGAGTTTTGTAAGGAACGCATTTGCGTGTGAATGGCGTAGTTGCGATTATCGCTCGGCCTTTCTGTGCTCTCGTCGTTGGGCCACCTACTTCCACAGTGATATTTTCAATAGCCCGGATGCATGGTTGGATCACGGACCTGCCTCGGTGAGTCGTGTGGAAATTCCAGACTGTTATCCTACTCAAATGGATGAGATGTAATATTCTATTCTCGCGTTTAATCGTCAGTCGGGTCTACTCGTTGAGACTATACGACGTTCTGTGATCAGCCTGCTATGTAAATTTTGCTGGGGAATTATGTATGCGTTTGAGCGAACGCGTGTCATAATTGTTTCAGCGAACCGTGCCACGATAAATAACAGATCTGACTGTGGCGTGTGATACTTTAAACAGTTTTTAATTAATACCTCATTATCACACTTGAGAGACTTCTTAAACAGGGCAGAGAAAACACACAGGCCCTCAGGGAAGAGATGAAAACAATGCCTCGTATATTCACCGAGGAAGAAAACAAATAGTATGATCCTGCTTCGCAACAAGAATTTATGTGTATATGTTTTACTTCTCTTGTTATCATTCTATAATGTAGGCAGAACGTCTGAGATAAGAACCCCATGGAAAGTAATAGGACGAGAATTTCACTTGTTTTGAGATGATGCAATCGTGGCCTTTATTTCGTATTGTACGCCTGCAATCTTCTTGCAATACTGATTGAGAGAACGAACTAATGAGTTCTGGTCTCCATTCAACATTAACGATTCTTTAATTTTGAGTTGAATATTAAGTCTTAAAGGGATGTATACCCATTTGCTTCGTTGTTGCCAAGTACAATTATTGTTTGTTTTTTTAAATCTATTGGAACTACAACAGCAGACACTTTCTCGCATTATTTGTAACTTTTGCCATTTTCGAAATTTCAGATAATTCAATGGAAATAAAACTCGTACCATTTTTATAAGCGTACTTCAGACTCACCTATGAAAACGTAAAGAATTGTTTTAAGAGTTTAATTCAGAGAATTCAACAAAAAACGGGCCAGGGCCATTTTATAACTATATCTGCTAAACAAGTACACTATCTGATAAAAAATTCTTCGTACTGAACTCTATTGGATAAACAAATTGTAACCATTTTTGAGAAATATGTAGAAATTGTCTTTCTTTGTCCTTGTTTTTATTTATTTTTTTACGTCAAAAACAGTTAAAAACTGTGTGAGACTAAGTAATCAATTGAGATGTTTACACATTCTGGATATATAATCACTATTTACTGTATATATAGATTTACGTAAACATGTTTCTGAAAATGAAATGAAAAAAAATGAAAATATGTTTACGAACGTTATGTCTATTCATAAACAGTCGACTCCGGTTCACAGAAATGCGACTGTATGTTGTGAACTATAGCAGTAAATCCTCGTATCCATGCAAATTAAAAACGTAATACATAACATATAATTGTAATCACTCAACAGTTTCTGTAACTGCACATGTCAGACGAATGCTGGGCATGACTTCTTGGCTGCCCGGGTGACGCCGCGCCGTTGGCTGGAAGGCCGTGTCGTCTTTCGTGTCCCACACTTGCTCAGGGGAGTGACACCAGTTCGTTGCGCCCTCCATCGGTAATGTCAGAATTCAGTAGGGTTTTGGCCCACCCTTAGCCTTGATGACAGCTTCTACTCTCGCAGGCATACTTTCAATCCGGTGCTGGAAGGTTTCTTGGGGAATTGCAGGTCACTCTCCACAGAGTGATGCACTGAGGAGAGGTATCGATGTAGTTCGGTGACGCCTGGCACAAAGTCGGCGTTCCAAAACATCCCAAAGGTGTTCGATAGGATTCAAGTCAGGACGTTGTGCAGGCCAGACCATTACAGGATGTTTTTGCCGTGTAACCACTCCGCCACAGGCCGTGCAGTGTGAACAGGTGCTCGATCGTGTTGAATGATGCAATCGCCATTCCCGAATTGTTCTTCATCAGTGAAAAGCAAGGTGTTTAAAACATCAATGAAGGTCTGTGCTGTGATACTGCCACATCACAAACAATGTGTGCAAGCCCTCTCCATGAAAAACACGACCACACCATGAGACCATTTTGGACGTGCCCGGATACTTTTGATCACATAGTGTATTTCATACTAATTGTACGATTATAATGGTCAATTTGCTGTTCTGAGTATGATTGTGTAAAATTCATTACCTTGCTGTATATGAACCTTATGTCTGAATGAACATGTACTATTTAAAAAAATAGGTTACTTCCAGCGTAAAGGTAACGTGGAACTGTTGGATAGTAGTGTGAAGTCAAAGAAGCTAAACACACTCTCTTCCTTCAGGGCCCGGGACCAACACGCGCGGCTGGTATGAGCAGTGAATCCGCGGCGACGCGGCTTGGGAGGCGATTGGTGATGAAAGGATTCCCGATATTCAGGTAAGTGAACTTTTGTAAAGACGTTTCTCATTATGTCACTGCCTCACAATAACGATGTTCTATCACATTTGTTACAGCAAATTTTGTTTGGACATGTTCGAGTGGCATACATTAAAACAAATTTCAAAGTAGGCTTGTAGGAAAGAACAAAATGATACAGGTTTCATTAGCATTTCTACGGACCTTTATTAGACACCTCTGAAGTATCAAACTGCTTTACTGTGAACATTTCCTCAAAGCTAAGTAGAAATTCTGAGGCACCTATTTTTTAAGAACTTTTTTAAGCCTCTTTTGGTAGCCTATTGTTTAAAGTATAAGTGTGCATATACGTACGAGTACTCTATTGTAGCTGAAATATGATTGCGATGATCATTTCAGAAACATATTCACGCCTAATCCTGTTTCAGACACACAATCTTTCAATCGTTTAATTAACGATTTTCACCAAACAGTACAAACCGTACCAATAGCAGCTTGCGAAACGTCAGCCTTCCAACAATATCTCCAACAAAGCACTTTACGAATTAAGTAGAAAATCTGTGGCCGCTGATTCTGAACTATTTAAAGCAGCTCTAAGGTTATAATATTTTCGTCAAAGTTGGAAAACAGTTATAATTTTACCCTTCAGCAAACCAGGAAAAAATTCACGAAATCCATCACGTTACAGACTAATCAGCCTTCTTCCATCTGTCGCAACCTTTTTGAAAATAATTACTAAGAAGGCGAATAATTTTAAAAAAATCAAATCAATATCTGTCTTCCAGTTTGACTTCCGATCCAAATTCTCAACTAATCACTTAACAGAACGACGACTAAGCCTAAGAGAAGCAAAAACCCAAGCCTTTCACCCACGCCAACACGCATTAGCAATTTTCTTGGACGTAG
>BOPP01000135.1:1344001-1381501 GCA_017312745.1 Gryllus bimaculatus | reverse complement strand
GGGTTTGGTACTACGTTTTTGAGGAGAATTGTGGTTCGCGTGGACCTGCCTTCCAGCCGGACCAGTGAGTTTTCATTCAAAGGCAGCTCATTGAATCACTTTCTTCCCCAGCTCGGAGCGCATAATAAAGGTGGCAGGTCCGAGCCGCCGGTTTGACGGGCGCATGCTGTGACGCGGGAGAGAGGCGCAGTCGCACTGGCCGCAGCTGCCGTCGGCGGGCCGGGCCGCTGGGCGGTGGCCGGTCGCCCTTCTGCTCCCCAACCCGGAACGGGTTGATTGTCTGGTGGTGACTCCAGGCGCGGCAACTGCTGAGGTCAGGAGTCCCATAAGTGCAGTGCATTGAGTCCTTGAGGTGGCTTCCCCCTCCGGTGCCGATCTACTGTCGGGGTATGCCCTCAACCACCAGCGGGGCACCGCAGCCGGAGCCTCCTCTATTCTCCCGACATGTGTGGCAGTGTAGAGATTGTTAGTGTAAGGGGTGAAGATAGGGCAAGGAAGAGGAAGGAAAGATCGCGCGCGGTCCGAGGCCCGTTTGGTAGGGTACTGATCCGGCATTCGCCTGATGTTGATCGGAGAAACTATGAAAAACTTCTGATCAGAGCAGTCGGCCGCTAGAATTCTGTTTGAGACAGCGACTGAACTTGACCTAGCTGACAACCTAGTCAAAAATCCTGCCATCGACGAGACCTAGGACTTCCCGGCCAGAGGCCTTCCGTCTCTCGGCGTCGGGGTTCAAATCCCCATGGAAATTGTCGAGGACACGGGTTTCTCGGGTTTCTTCACTTTCCGCTTTTCTCATTCCATCGTCGTCTCCGTCCGTTACATCGTTGTTCACATCGTAAGTTCTCGATTACCTGCAATTGAAAACTTTAGCCGAAAACGTTACGGATTGAGGATCATAAGCAAGTTATATATCTCCCCATTCTGAAGCGCCGGAACACTATAAGAGTTCGCTTCTACTGTACCAGATGCACCAACTGGTTAGCGGCCACACAAGAAATCCTTGAGATAACATTTTCTCTTCGCAGAACTCTTAATTTTATTCTGAAATTACCGACTGCCGTGAGGCAAGAAATTCCAAATGAAGTTTCCGAATTTTACTTCAAATGATGAGTAAATATCTTTCATATACTACATACGTGCTACAGAGAAAGTTATGTAATGATGATGCGAAAAAAGACGTTTTTGGTAGAAAAATTCGTATTGTAGGTATCGAAAATGTTTTTAATTCTTGTTCCTTAAATCTAGTTAATTACTTCCTCTAACACGTGTGGTCCGAATCGACGTTTTGTGGGTCCTTGGTACTGAAATCTGGTTTACGCCAAAAGTATGTCTATGTATCTGTCCGTCTGTCCCTCCCTCAGTCTGTCTGTGAACTACAATAACGGCTTAACCGTAAACAAGATATTCATCAAAATTGATATTCCCCATTGGATGTGACTGATGTCATGTCCCCTTGAATTTGAACCGACGTTTTGTTCTCAAAATAAGCATTTTGTTCTCATAAATTACTACAATTTTTTTATTAAACTTAGTCCTCGAATCGTAAAGGACGATTAAAAATGGCACTCCGCCCAGTTTCCTTGAAATATTTGAATTTTTGAAATTTGCAAATTCTCAAACTTTTAAGAGCAACATTTTCTCAAAAACTGCTAAAAATTCTCAAAAATGTTGTCTTTTAAAAATTTTGTATCATTATGTTATGTTTAATAGTTTCTCACATATAAATTTATAAAATGCGATAAATCATTCGCAATAATCCTGTATTAGTGTTTGTGTTGCCTACACAGTTATTTGATCTATCGTTCCGAGTTTTGAGTCTTCTAGAAATGTCAAAGGATGGATTTTGTAGGACATTGGTACGTGGGCATAATAATTTAAGAGTTGCAATAGATTTTTAAACATGAAATTATTGTTAACATTTAAAGATTGATTATTTTGTTGAATGTGTTTACGATTTGCGTAAGTCTACATCAACGTTAATTCAATTGTGTTTGTGATCCGTAAAAACCGGCGACTCTCTGGAAGTCAACCAAGAAAGGAACACGTCCTCTGACAGGACTGACGGAGCCAAAGCAGGCGAGCCCTGCTGCTGCGCTCCGGGGAAGCGAGGGCCCGCGCCTTCCGTGAACACTTTCTGCTTCGTGCCCGATATAAGAAACATCAAGTATGCATAGCAATCATTAATTAAAATAGCTTCCCAGAATGTCTGCGTCAATAATACAATTAGAGCGTAATTGAATATTTAATCGAAACACGTAAAATTCCCTCCTACTAACGGTTGGGACCTCGTGACCTTGTTGGTTGGACCGCGTTGACATGCGCAATGGTTTATCCTCGTGGTTTTATTACGAAAACGAGCAAAATCAAGAAATAAAAAAATACCGCACTGCAACCCTGATACATTTGCTACTCGCCCCCTTGCCTATCATCTTTCTTAGGGTGCTTTCAGAAGTATTCAAGGAGGATTCAACACTTCTAAAATTAAGAGTCAATATTTTAACATTGAGTTTATATATTGTGATTACGCATTTTGTACATAATTTTTCATTTCTATATTTTAAATAATTTTGACAAGCCAAGCTTTGAAATAGGTTTGTATCTTTTACTAATTCTAATATTGGAATTATTTTTGACTTAACAATTCAAAACTTAACATTTAATGTGTTGTATAAAATGTTAATTGTGAATAGTGTAAAAGTAGATTTCCCAAACGTATATCATTCCGAGCCATGTTTCCAGTTCTTTAGTTTGTTGACGAGGGAGAAGTATCGCCCTTGCTTCCCTTCCCTGGTGCACAAAAAGCCAACAGCGGTGGGCCAACCACATCCACTTGCCACGCGGCCCTTGCCACCCTCTCCCGTCGTTTCAGCGGGCGAAGGACCCGACCCGGCGCGGCGCGGCGACTCGACCTGCAGAGCGACGGCCGCTGCCCTGCGGGGCGTGTTTGTTCGACCCTTGTAACGTCTTTTTGATGCTCCCGCCCCGTACTTCTCCCCTCCCGCCAAGTTTCGATTGGCCCGCCCCGTTCCCTCTGCGATCGAGTCCCTTTGTCGCGTGGTCTTGTTTGGATAACACCGAGCAGAGGTGCTGGAGTGCACTGGCGTTCACGAAATCAAACGGGGAAGGAGGGAGGGGAGGAAATACATAGCTGGGACATGAAACGGAAGGCTGTCAGGCAGGCAGGCAGGCAAGCAGCCAGTTCACGTTTCCTGCTTGGGATAACTCTGGGAACTGGTGGTGGGAAGGAGGAGGTCTTCAGTCACAGGAAAAGTTGCTGTGATCCTACCGAAGTCACTGCAGTCCCTCTGACCGGGAGGTCCTACTGGGTTCGAGTCCATACTGTGACAGAATTTTCGACTGTAGCTTGTCAGCTAGGTTGAATGTAGTCGTTGTCTGGAGGAGAATTCTAGAAGCCGGCTGCTCTGATCGGTAGTTTTACGTGTTTTTTCTAACCAACTCCAGGTAAATTCGCGCGTTATCTTACCTTCCTCTTCCTTGTCCTATTCTTACCCCTACACACACGTACACTAACATGCGCTACACCACCACTCATCCCGAAAGCCCGTTCGGGCGCTTAAAGCTCGTTGCGGCTGGGGCGGTACTCCGCTGGTGGAGGTACCAGGTCGGATCGCGCCAGACAGACGTAGAAAGACCACCGCCATCTCCCGAGAGAAAAACTACACTTGCGGGACTAATGATCCTAGAAGTTGCCGTTTCCGGAATCACTATCAATCAATCAATCAATCAACCTACGGAAAATCTGCGGTGATGATCTCACAACTTGTGATGATCTGACAACTTGTATAGTAAGAATCCACTTATGTGGGTTCTTAATACCGAAAATTGCTTTAGAGTAGAATGCCCGTACGTCCGTCATCCGGTTGTCCGTCTTCCGTCATCCATCTGTTCTTCTTTTCCCATTTTTCGTTCTGACAGTGTATAAACAATGCTGGCAGGTAAACGATGAGGTATTTTCACTATAATGGAGATTTCTCTATCAATCTGGCTGTAATTGCGGCCCTTTGAATTTGAAAGACATATTTTAATTTTGGGGGAGATATATTACATAAAGCCTAAAGCTCATTTTCAATTATTGCTCAAAAATATCTCCAATTGGTACATTTTTTGTCGGTATGTCTAGGAGTACGAAAACCTGTTTTCATTGAATTCTCTGATTTCATAAAAATTATCAAACTTGAAAACTTTTTCGCTCTCTTTCTATTATTACAAGTTTTTTCTCATTAAAGTGATCAGTTCTTTCAAATTAGAGATCTACATAACACCGTGTTCAGTTTTTCAAAATATGATTAGTTTTGTGTAATTTGTGTTAAATTAAGGAATTTTTTTAAACCAGACTTTTGCCAAAAGAATCAATCTAATTTCTTTAAACTTTTTGTACCGATAGTTATAAATGTACTCAATAACATTCTTTTGTTGTTTCAAAACTTCTCTCAAGTCTTTCATATTACAATACGAACTTTTTTTTGCATTTGTGAAAACAAGTGCTTCAAGAGTTTTCTTATGAAGTTTCTCAAAAACTCAAAAGTTTTCCGTGAAATTGAGTTCATATTCAGAAACTTTCAACGGATATTTTTTCTACAATAGCTCCAATTTTTTTCGATGAAAATTTTCTCATAATGTTAAATAATTCTTAATGTCATATTTGATTTTTTATTAGGGACCGAGTAATTGAGAAAATGTGAAAAAAATATTTTAGGCGCCGACAGGTAGCAGCTAGGCAGAAGCCAGAGCAATGCGGAAAACTAGCTTGGTATTAAGAGTTAAGAAAATTAATAAGTGCAAGAAAGTCTTACACCACCACATTTTTAAAAAAATGAAGAATGATTGTGAATGGCACCATTTCGAAATTCTCTCTAATAAATAAAGCTGTTTAGTGACAAAGGAAAGATCAACGCACTGAAGATCATTGAGAAGGTAGCCAATAAAAAAGATGGGGCATAGAAAGATCCTTACGGAATAGTCATTTCTTACTACGCGCATGTAAGCCCTATCCATTTTCGTTACGGTAAATAGTAGATCTATAAAAAATGTAATTGGAGAAAATAAATTGACTTGACTCCTTTGCAGACACAATGCTTTGTACAATAATTATTTCATCGTATTGTGTATTCAATCACTTCAGTCTATTTTATCAAACACATTCTTGAGTTTTAATTTGAGCCATAAATTTTAATGTTTAGCATGAACTATTGTTCACTTTAATCCCGGAATAATTTCTTTTACATCCCAAAAACATACGTTGAACGTTGAATCAAAACTTTACGACTTATTGTTCATATTATATTACATCATATCTTGCTAGTAATAAATTGCGCATTGTGTTTTTCATGAATAGCGGATGTTGGCGAATCGGGCGGGAGGACGGCGTGGCGTTTGGAGCACCAAAAGGACGCCCGCCTTTAATTCCCTGACGGGCAGATTCCTTTCCTGCAACGCTCAGAACCTAATCACAGCAGAAATGTCGTTGGCCACCCCTGCGTCAGCTAATACATACACACACACACACACACACACACACACACACACACACACACACACACACACACACACACACCGTCCCCAGTGACGAGCCGTTATCTCGTGCTGCCACCATTCATTCGCTGTACACGGGCTGACAAGACTCCTTTCTCGGTTATGAAAGGAAAGCAGCCGGAGAATGGGAATTTCCTAGAACACGCGCCCGCTCCGCGAGAGCGCTCGCAACACTAAAAACACGAGCGCAGCCCACCGCGATAACTCTTCCAGCCGCTTTTGAAAGAGCAGCGCGCTCTCGCTTTGCTCCGAGCGGAGCTTGCACCAGCCAGCGGGACGGCCTTGCATTTCGGAAATACATTTTGCCCGCCCGGGAAGTGAATTTTGATCCCTTGCTTTTTGGCACATGACTTTGGTTTGTTGTCATTTTTAAATTGTTTGTTACTTCCCTTACGTTCGTCACTATACGAGCCATATCGTTGTTCTACTCCGATTTAAATAGAGCGTCTTCCGTCAGATCAGCTTTAACGCGATTATCCAATCGGGAGCTTCAATGCCAAAAAAATAAGTCATAAATAAGCTCCCGATTGAATAATCGCGTCCAGGTGATGATTTGTGAGAAGTCACTCTATTTAAATCGAAGTATAGTATGAAATATAAGGTTCGAGATATTCGTCTTTGGAGCGTGCTGATGAATTCGGCTGGATATTCGGCTCTAGGGGAAAAAAATCATATTGGTTGTTTCATGGAACTTGAACTGAGATTGTATATCTGGATGAGGTTCAAAAGTAACCGCAGATTTGTTTTCTGAAAATCATTATAGAGAAAACGTGTTTCACAAAGTTAATTACGAGTTCTGTGTAATTTTCTGACGCCCAGAAACCTCGAGATCCCTGGAAACAATTTCAACATTAAGCAGACGGGATTGATAGATAGTTATGAGAATTGCTAAAAGGCACGAGGTCAGTTGATACAATCTTTTAATTTGGTAATTTATATCGTTCTTAATTACCACCCACTTTTAACCAACATTGAGGTCGATTCGAGAATTACGGAAATTAAGCAAAGTGAGATTGAATAAGTTTTTCTTGGGAATCTTGAATGCACTAAATGTTGAATTATTGAAACATTGAATTGAAAATACTATCTTGTGCGAACTTTTTCAAATAATGTAAACTGTGATGATTCGGATTATGGTGCAAGCTCAGCTAATAGCAGTCTTGGAGTGTACCTTATAACATGGAAATCAAAATTATAAAACCTCAAATTTAATTAAGTTTATGCCAATTGAAGACAGAAACTTAAGTTGTGGCGTATATTAGTATGAAACATATCTCGTGATACACTGTTACTAGTAATACATTCATTGTATCGATGCGGTTTTTATGTTTTACAAAATCTTGAAATAAAAATTGCCACCCTTTGCTTGAGAGAGCATATTATGAAAAACAAAAATAAACACTGTAACTGTACTATTATTCTATTCCAGGCAGATAGACCGAGTTCTGTTAGAAAGTATGTTTCCAAACATGAAGTTCAAACACTGGCAGAGTATCTTCACAGTGGTGGGTCAGTCCGGAAAGACATTATCATATTGACGCCGACCGTGGGCGCCTACATTGCTTTATAAACATGACAAGTGTTGGGTACACAACCCGTGAAAGCCCCCCAAAACGCGCGTGTAAGGAAAGAAAGAAGGAGAGGGAGGGAGACCTTGGCCATGACAGTGCGGACAGCCGCACGACCGCAGCGTGTGCCGGCGGGGGCGGCGTGGGGCCGAGGGAGGCTCACAGCTGGCGTCGCCGCCGGCGTCAGCGATTAGCGGCGGGCACGCGGCGCCGGGCTTTCCCCTTCCTCCCCCCTGGGGTCGCCCCCGCCCTTGCTGCCGCCCCCCCGCCGCGACCTGCCTCCTGACCAGTGCGAACTGAGACGCCGCCGAGGGAAAGGAAGCCGGGCGGGGGGCGCGCGCGGGGCCGGGAGGGGCGGAGAGGGTCGAGGGAGCCGCGGTCGCGCCCCGCCCGCCCCCCGCCCCGCCCCGCCCCGCGCCGCGACGCCCTCGCCCCCGGGCGGCGTGCCGCGCCGCGCCGCGCCGCGCCGCGCCTCCGTTTCCGCTTCCGTTCCGGCGACGCCCCGGCCCGGCGCCCGCCCCGTAGGCGCGTTGGGCTTCCCCCACTGCAGCGCGGGAGCGGCGTTCGTTGTTCCGCCACCTGTACCACGCGCGCAACCAACGTTCGTCGCTTTTAACGACGTTGGGCATACAGCAATTTTTAAAAGGTCCTTCTTTTTGTAAATTTTTAAGTTTGTTGTCATTTATTTTATTTTCGATTACTATACGATTTGCTACTCGGTGTACGTTTATTCAGCTTAGAATACAAAACATTAATATTCTTTTTCTGAACACTGACACACGCATGTATGAGAGTGTCTGTCTAGCTACTAAAATAAAAACCTAGACGCTCAATCCATCTTGAATGCCAAAATAATCGTCGAACTGAGATCTCGCTCTCGCAGAGCGGCCGGGATTGACTGATTGAGTTAAGTGGTCGGGGCGCGTCGACTGGTAAGGTCATTAGTGGCTTCCCCCTGGCAGGCAAGAGCCGTCCCCGACCTACGTCAACCTGCGGGTGTTTTCTTCAACCAGGTCTCTCCCACCAGCGGAGCACAGCCCCCGGCGTGTGAGAAGTGAGAATAGGACAGGGAAGAGGAAGGAAAGATAGCGCGCGGTCTGTGGCCCGGTTTGTGAACGTACTGGTCCGCCATTCGGCTGCTACAACTAGAGACAGCGGCTGAACGCGACCTGTCTATGTGGCCAATCCTGCCACCGTCAGGGCGTCCTCCAGCCTGAAAGAGGCGTCGCGCCAGTGGTTTCCTCGCTAGATGGAGAAGGAGCGCGAAGCAATTCGCGTGGTGCGACGGAAGGGCGGTTGTGGCCCCTCGCCCCAGAGGGAAGCGGCGTGCGCGCACTCGGTGCCGGCTGCTCGCTCGCCTCCGCTAAACCGTGGCTTCCCCGGCGGCCCACCTCGCCCCGCCTGCGGTCGCCGCCGCCCCTGCCCCGTCGCGAGGCACCGGGCGGAGGCGATTGTTTACGTCCTGGAGGACCCGCCCCCTTCCCGCCGACGCCGACGCCGCCGTTTTAAGGAGGGCGGCGTCTTTTCGTTACGCTCGAATCGTCTTCTCGTGTCGCGTTCCCCTTTATTGTCCAAAGGGAAAGGAACTCGGATCGCGTGTGCGGAGGTTTGCGGATAGCAGGGGGTGGGGGTGGGGGCGGAAGGAATTCGGGCACGATGGCCGCGTCCTGGGCTCTTTTGTGGTCGTGCTAGTGCTCGGACGCACCATGTTTATTCCGTATTTTCTGTGTACATTTTTTTCTCTTTCGGTATGATTTCTTTATTTATTTTATTAACGGACAATTTGTTCACAAATTACTACAAAATAAAGTGCTGGATTAATAGTAATTTACAAATACTAAACAACATCTCATTGTACCAAAATAATATATCTCATAATTTACAATGACACAGAATAACCTTTCAAACGTAAACAACCCATTGCTCATACTTCCATAGTTTTAACTTCAATCCGTTTTTAAACTCTGTAATATCTATATTTAAATTGAAATCATGGCCAATTTTATTCGTGGCCCCACACAATCTATTTAGAGGTGAATTTGCAATATTTATTTATTTATTAACAAACTGAATTCAGTCCAATACAGAAATCATCATCATCATCATCATCATCATCATCTTCTTCTTCTTCTTCTTCTTCCAAAAAAAGTCTAAGACTTGTTCCTTTCCAAGAACTATAACGAGTCTTTCCGTCTTCTTGGTCTGTCCGCTTCTCTTCGTCCCCTCGGCCTTTCATCCCAAGCAATCCTCTCGATTCTTTCTCCTCCATTCTCTCAATATGATCGTTCCATTCCTTCCCAATTCGTAATGAGCTTAACTTTGCACTCTTCCTCATCTAAGAGTGCATTTTTTTTTTTCTTTCCTCATCTAAGAGTTTGATTTGTAATTTTTCTCAGAACTCATTTGGGCGACCTCAAGTTGTTGGGTACGTTTTGTTTTCCTTGTTTATGCTGCAAATATTAATATTGGCCTAATTATTAATTGATATATTCTAACCTTCGAGTCCTACTTTAGATGTATATTTTTCCATATTGAGTAGTTAAGACAGCTAGCGATTCTATTACCCATTATTATCTGCTCTTTGATTTCCTCCTCCGTTTTTCCTTAGCTTGTTAGAGTTATTCCTAAATACTTCATCTCTAGAACTTGTTCAGTAATTTGAGTATCCACAACCATTATACACCTAATCGGATTCTTAACACTTGTCATAGCTTTCTTCTGGATAGATGTTTTTAAATTAAAATGCTTACAAATTTTACTGAATTCGTACCGCAATCGTTTTAAGTCATCTTCATTTTCTACTATTAACAATGTATCGTCTGCATCACATATGACATTGCATTTTCCTATACTACATTCTTTTTTAGTTGTTTTATAATAGTATTCATTATTACATTAAATAACAATGGACTCTATGAATCCCCTTGTCTTATACCTTTCGATGCAGGTATAGCAGGTTTTCCCTTGGTTTGTAATCTTTATTTTGTTTTCATATTTTATTTCTTTGTTTATATATATATATATATATATATATATATGTATATGTATATGTATATATGTATATATGTATATATATATATGTATATATATAAAATATATAATTTTTTCTGATGACATCAGTTAGTTTCATATTGTCAACTGCTTTTCTTAGGTACGCAAAGCATAGAAAAACTGGTTCCACGACCTGTGAGATGACAAAATTGCATCAGTGCATGATCTACCGCGTCTAAAACCCTGTTGTTCTTCCCATGCTATCATATTCACGATTGTTTGCTGTATACTTTGTGAGTCTCTTCAATGACCGGCTTAGAAGGTTTATTCCTCTGTAATTATCTGGATCGTGTTGGTCTCCTTTCTTAAATAAAGGAATAAGAATGCTTGGTTTCCATTCTTTTGGTATTGTTTCATCATTTAAAATCTTAAATTTGGTTATCTCCCTTCATAAGCTTATTCTTCCATATTTAATGAGCTTATTATATATTCCATCTTCTTCTGGTGACTTGATATTTCTTCACACTCTACGCTCTGTTCCTTCGATGTAAAATCTTCAACCATGTCTATTAACTCCGGAGTGCCAACGTGGAGTAGTTCTCTTAAAGTATTTTATCCAGGTTTAATCTGATGTTTTGTATGTGCAAATGAGTTCATTTATTTCTGTTCTCTGGCCTCTAATGATCCTCCAGATACCGTTTAGTTACCTATAGAAATCATGTTTAAGTTGCATGGTGAAGGAGATACAGTAACCTTTCCTTATTTCTCTAATCCTTGCATTAACTTTGTTCATTACATTTTTATATCCTTTACGTGTTTCTGATGTTTTATTCTGTTTGAATTTTATATATTCTACTCTTTTCTTTTGTGCTATATCCTTCACTTCCTTAATAAACCAATGTGTTTTCTTTGGTCTTTGCAGATGTTTCGCTGTAAGGGAAAATATAAATCCAAGTTTACATATTGATATGAAATGTAGAGGAAGTTATAGCTTAATCGAAAAGACATATCCCAACAACAAGCAAAGTAAACAAAATCATTTTTTAGAGTAGCAAAAACACAACAAACATAAAAGTACTGTGATTTACAAAAGAAAACTCATTGAATGATTTCTGAATTTTTGTGGTTGATGCTTTATCCACGATAATTTCTTTTACCCTTTTGGATAACAGTGCATTTAATAAACAGCTTCAATAAATAAATATTAGGTGCATACTATGAATTAAGAAATAATCAAACCAATTCAAGGTTTTAATGTATATTAAAACATTGATACCTTAAGTCAACTTTAAGGAACACTTTCTCTATCTTCAATGGATCTATAACAATGCAAAAGGAAATGTATAAAACATCAAAGCACTGAAGTACAAAAAATATAAGAAATATATTTGTATTAAGAATTTATGAGACAAAAATGACTTAAGAAAATTACCTACTCCATTCAACGTAGATATTGAACCAATATTGAAAGTAAACTAGTCGGTCAAAGTTTGAAAAAACTCAAAATTACTGTATCTTACAAAACGTTTAACTCCTGTATTATCCAGGGCCAAATCCTGTAAACCACCATGAAAGATGCATTTATTGTCTCGAATGCAATGACTGTGATTCCGCATATGCAAGACTAATAGGTAGAAAAGTTTCCAGCAAAATAAAATAACACATTAGATATTGGAAACAAAATTTAGATACTTACCCCTTGCTAACCTCATGATTCAATTTTACCACTGTTTCGATCCCAAATAAAACATTTTTTCACTTTGCAACAAAGGCAATAGGATTAGCATTTTTGGAAGTCTAGATATTTTGAAACAATTAATAATCTTAATTTTCAGATTCCCTAAGAAGATTCCCTAAGAAGATTCCCTAATAAAAGAAGCACATTATTTTTTTTTACTCAAGGCTCCCTGCACAATTCCAATCCTAAAATTTTGAATTGTTGTGGTTAGATTATTCCAAAGATAAATTAGTCCAAGTGAAAAATTCGCATCCGAAGAAAACGTTTTTAATATATCTTGTTTAAAGTAATTCATTCAGTATGTAAATACTTTTATATGAACTGGCTTTTGCAGGTTCACGCCAATTAGCATCATGTTTAATGCATTGTTTTCTTACCCGTCGTACTTTTTAGTGATGAGGTTGTATATTTTATATTAATTGAACTTAGTTATTATCCTCACTTGAAAATTGATACCATGTATCTTAATTGAAATTGCAATTTGTTGAAATTGCAAACTGTCAAGTGACTGACACTGAGGAAAGACAACATCAACATGAGAACTAAGTTTTACTTCCTTTGATCGACATCGTTATTGTCAGTATGTCAGTTTTTAGAAATAATTAACGAGTATGCACTTGTATATATTATTTCAAACACTTAGAATACGCACGTTGCAATATGCATTTAATGGCGAGAACCAGCGAGCCCGTTGCAAGAGGCAGAACGCGGATTTGGCCTTCCTCCAACGAATTATAAAAATACCTATACTAATTACTCTCGATCCAAAACGGTCCCCTTGCAAGTGATTGCTATCTGAACCGTTCTCCTAGTCAGAGTAGCAAAGTAATCAGGCAACAAAGTAAAAAGATATGAAAATATGGGCTGCATTGCTTCGCCAATTCCTTTTTAATTAACGGAAATATCTCTCCTCTAATTGAAATTCCTCGTGGAAAGAGAGTGGGAGATAAGCACTCCCTCCTGGGAAGGTTTGTGTTGGAAGTCTTGTCTGACGAGTCTAATGCTCTTTTCTGTATGTCTCTACCCGGGAAAACTAATCCCGTGTTTAGTTTTTATTTATAGGTTTGTACCGTCGCTGGAAAAATGCAAATTCATAAAGGTCTACTTCTATGAAAAGGAAGGCAAATGTTTGTCACCCTGCAATTACAAAATGTAATGATGTTACTCCACTCGTCGAGTGTCGGCGAGCAAATGGGCTTACGCCACTATACTGCGAATGCCGGGGCAGTGCCCTCAAAAACGGGCCACGAACGGTTCTTCCTTCCCCTACCCTCCCCTCAGACACATTCACTTCCTGCTAGCTGCACTACATGTCCGGAGACAATTTCGGAGCTTATGTTGCGATTTATTTACAGCTGCCTCGGACGGGTCATCAGCTGTTACGGTGTCATCCAATCGGGAGCTTACACGTCATTACAGTGGCGGCACTATGGTGACGCTACGCCTTCCGATTGGACAGTAACATCAGTAACAGCTGATTTCGCCAGAGGCAGCAATTCAAGTACAGAGCTCATCCCGGCTGGGGCTTGTCGCGCTGGTAGAGCGCTTACATTCGAGAGGAAAACCACTGAAAGCCTACGTGTAGGTTAGCGCCAAAGCCCAGATCCCGCCTAGGGAGACCGCCTCCTCCCGGAATATATCATGCACTGCACTTACGGAAATATGACCATAGGCATGGGCGCGCACGGCAACAAAATAATGAATGAAACCACTAGTCTCTCCCCTATTCTGGACGCTAATTGCTAATCAGTGAGAGCTTTATTTCTCGCGGTCTGTCTAGGGGACGAGTAGAGCCTTGGCAATTTATAGACTGCATACGCATTTCGCCAATTGCGACTGTTACGACATAAAAAGAAACTTCCAAGGAACTACAATGCCACTAGACCCTGCTAGCTTTGCCTAATTTATTTTCCACTCGGGACTATATTGTCGAATGCTTCGTTGCAGATAACTATCTCCTCTTTCACGCCTGGAATTGGAGGGAACTATAAGAATCTCCTTTGTATACCAGTGCAGGTGCAAATTTTGAAACTGATTAAAGTACCATTTGTTGCTAATTGAACAGATCCTTCTTAAAACGCTGTGATTTTTATTCATTTGAAGGTTTCCTCTCGCAGAAGTCCTATTCCGTATTTTAGACAAAAACATGATTAAAATATTTTGGGTACGTATTGTGGTGCTGGCGTAACGAATCTCGCTGGACTGTGAAGATAATTCTTCTTTGCTCTGTGAAGGGGAATGGCGAATTCAAGCCTAACTTCAATTATTTGCCAGAATTGTTAGACAGGGTGTAGGACTATCTAGAGCATTGATTCCCAAAGGGGGGGGGGCACCCCAAAGGTGGCGGTGGCGATGGTGCTTCAGTTAGCGTATTGTACTGTTATACCCACGTTCGCGGGTTGATAGAAGCAGTGGGTTTTTAAGCGCGAAAAAATCCTTCGGAAGGAAGTAAAGCCAGCTGTTCCACGTTAGTAGATTTACTGCAAGCAAAAGATCCTCAAGCTTAAACGAAGCCTGTGAGCTAAATTCAAATCGCCTGTTTAGTCAGCCTCGTGATACCTCCTTTCTCCGCTAGTGGGAGAAACGAGCGAAGCGAAATTTGCGTGGTCTGACGAAAGAGAGGGCCGCATGACCCGAGTCTCGCCACGTAAAATGAGCCATCAATTCAACTTCAATGCAAATTAGAGACATATCAACGGGGGGCTCGCAACCCATCGAGCCGTGGTGTACCCGAATATTCCTGAGGACTCGGCGCAGTAACAAGATAAGATTTTCGTCATAGTTACCTTGTGGCATTGTATGATTTATAACATAAAATATCGTTCACGATGAACTCAGCAAAAAAAGCGCAAGTATAACAATGATAATATTAAATATAGGTTTACTTGCATGCTAAAGCTTGCTGTCGAACATCCTTATAGAGTTATTTGCTAAAGAAAATTGCAATAAATAGTATTGATGCGAGAAAAGCAATTTGTCCGAGAAAGCCGTTTCAACACATGTTGAGCAATGGAAACAAAGTATTGGGCCAAACTTCACATTGAAAAAGATTTAGGTCGTGCCCTTTCTAATACTCAACCAAGGATAATCTGGTAAAAAAACGCAAGCTCATTCTTCTCACTGATTTTACTCGGTCTCTGTTCAATTTCATTTTTTTTCAACTTGTAGTAATAATTAGGCATAAATCGTATTGTATTTTCTTGACCTAACCTAACCTTAAAACGAATATTTTCACGACAGATCAAAAAAGCATAATTAACTTGTAAAATTGTAAAGAGTAAAAGTAATAAATCTATTGTCACTCAATGTAACACTTATTTTATTGCTTACCGAGTTAATATGTGCAAGGGGGGCGTGGAAAGTTTTGCTATTGATGGATGGGGACGAGATAAAAAAGAATTGGAAACCTCTGATCTAGAGCCATGCCCGTCATTTAATCCGAAGGAAGGAATCAGATGGGTAGCCCATCCGTCATCTGTGCATTCTACAACTCGTGAACCGAGGATGTGTGACGTCCTCTGCGAAGTGTTCCGTGTGCTCACGGGAGATTTATTTATGCAGGTGTCTGCGGAGGCTGTTGCACGTGCTTGTGCGCATACCAAAGCGTTGGGCGAAGATCCTGGCCGTTTCTCAACCACAGACGCGTGGGACCCGAGACACGATGAGATGCGTCCCTCCTTCGCAATTATCCTTTGCAAGCGTCTTCCTTTGGCAGTGGATATTTACATGGAGGGTTTCAAAATATGAATTAGTTGCGTTACGAACCTAATCACTTTTAATTAATTTGATTTAATAATTTTACATACAACGGTCGAGCGTAAATGCGTAATGGTGATCAGAATATCTAAGAAATTGATTGATTGATTGGGTGATTGTGGACACGTGAACTGCTGAAGTCATTAGTCCCACAAGCGCATAGTATAGTTTTCCTCGGCAGGAGGCGGTGATCTTGCTCCGCTAGCTGGATCGATGCGCCGATCTGGCGGCTGGTGAGGTTCTCCCCAACCAGATATCGCCCACTAGCGACGCACTGCCCTAGTCAGGCCAAGCTCTATTCTCTCGATGTTTGGTGGTGTAGTGCATGTAAGTGTACATAGAAGTAAAGCACAGGACAAGAAAGGGGAAGGAAAGATCGCGTGTGGTCCATGGCCCGTTTTTAAAGTACTGCTGCGGCATTCCTCTGGCCGGGCCTCTGATCGGAAAAATCGCGGAGAACTACCGATGAGAGCAGCCGGCTGCTAGAATTCCCAGACAACGACAGAACGTGACACAAAGATCTGGCTAGTAAGGAAAATCCTGCCACCGTCGGGAATTGAACCCCGAGACCTCCCGGTGAAAGGTACTGCAGTGACACGTGTTGATGCCCTGGACGACCTCTCCCGGTCCAGCTTCATGGATCTCCATGGAACACCATCAGTCCTGCGAAAAAGAGACCGAGGAAAAAAATTACCGGGAGGCGAATATGTCCAAACTCTTTCTAAACCAATAATTACAAGTAGGTGGCGAATTTTAAAGAAATTATATTGTTTCTTTTCACTTTAGAACAATGCTTTTTAGAATAGAAATACATTTTATGTTAGGACGAAACGAAATTAACCCTTTTTATTGCATCTGCGTCTTTTTTGCATTTTTCTTCCATTTCGACTAATGTCATTTTTTACTCTTTTAAGTCATTTGTACTGCATTGTTCACTAAGTTCGTCGATTTTAATATTATTTTAATGGTACTTGCTTCAAAAAATATTTACGAGCCGCAACAAATATCCACCTCATAATTTCTGAGTAGCCTATTGGATTTCTTCACTCATATATTGTAATGACAGCCGTTGTGAGTACCAGTTAATCTTAGGTTCCGGTATCGTTTATCGGCGCCATTGTCAGTTTGTCCGATTTTGCGATTAATAATGGCCGAGATTTTATATTAAAGGCCAGTCTAAACCCAAAGTTTTCAAGCTGAGTTCACTTGAACAAAAGGAAGAAGCCTCGATTGCATCAGTAACTTATTCAACAACTTGAGTTGTTCATCTGAAGTAGTTTTGATCGAATTTTGTATTTCATTTTCCTTTGCTTTTAGGACATTCTAAGTGCGTTTTATTGATCATTTTTGGCAATGTTTTATATCATCAAAATCTGCCCCCTAATTATAAATCTCCAATTTAAACTCAGTAGCACTTTAATCTGACATGGTGAACGGAGCGTTGGACACTATCCTCCAATCGGGAGCCTCGTTACGACTTGAATTTTTAGTACTGGAGCTTCCGATTGGATCGCCAGGTGCCGCTTTCCTTCCACCTCGTGGCTTTGCAGTGCCACTACATTAAATCGAAGTAGAAGCAGAGGATTCATACATATGTTCTATACGTTCGTACTTGGTGCAACGAACAGCTTCTAAACTGAAACAACGCCTCAGAAAGTCAGCCAGTAGGGCACACATAACACATTCTTACTACATGTGACGATGCACAATGAGCAACCATCGTCGTGCAGGGCGAGGGATTAGGAATAAAGGTTAAAGATTTCAACGTAGAAGACAGTGAGGATCTGGCGAACGAGTAAAGAGTGAGGTGTGTGTGTGGTGGGGGGGAGGGGAGGGGCGGAGTGAAACGCAGGGAAGTCGTGTGCTTCCTTCCGCTCTCGGGCGCGGCCGTTTCCGGAGAATCATGAGACCTTAGAAAAAATGGCGGCCAGAACGAATGTTGAGTTGGTTGGTCGGGAAAACTTTTTATTTTTATATCTAGTATTCCTTAGGCCTCTTCCACGCGACCGCCCGGTGGCAATTACTTATCAAGCCGGGAGTTTTCAGAACTTTGACCAGCGAGTCCTCACTTTTTTTTGAACAAGTACGGAAAAACATTGTACTGCGGTGTTTTACAACGGTGTTCCATGTTGCGGTATGTTATAGAACTTCATACTTAAATAACACTTGTATAATGAATTCTAAAAATTATAATATATTTAGATTTAGTTAGTCAAAAAATAGTAAAAGTTGTATGCGACGTATGGGGGAGAAGATCATCAGCGCGTGTTTTCTTGCGTTCCAGAGTCCATTCCTATCATTTTAGCTATAAATAGTTGAAAGATAAGTGAAAGTTAAAGATATATAAATAAAAATAAAATTAGAAAAGCGCGATATTAGCAACATTTGAAACGCTGAACATTTTCGTCCCAAGCTTATTTGCAACGGCAAACGAACTTCAGATTTGATTTTTCTATTTGTTATTTATTTATCTCATTTTTATCTCTAGGGCGTTATCGAAGGAATATGTAGTAAAAAAATAAAATAATTTGTTTGCACATTCGATCTTCATCATCGGCAATACGCAATTTCGAGGCATTAATGTTTGTACAATCCGCACGATGGCGTAATTTTGTTAATACACTTGCTTTGAGAAAGTTCTGCACGACTGAAACGTAATATTGCGTTGCGAGCAGCACAACGCGGAGGAAACTATTTCTGTTCTTCTGTGTATGAATTCACGTAATATAGTATATTTTTCAATATCTGGTAGAATAACATATGGTGGGTCCGACTAGTTGCAGTATTATTTTATTAGTATTAGTTGCAAATATTCTTCTTCCTCTTCTTCTTCTTCATCTTCTTCTTCTTCAAATAGGCCACTGTGGACCACGTTTATTTCAACTGGTTACAGAATTATTATTGTTATTATTGTTAGTGTTATTATTATTGTTATTATTATTAGATTTGTTATTATTAACATTATTATATTTATTATTATTACTATTATTATTTTGAGTTTCGAGGCTATTAAAGACTGTTAATGTATGTGTATATGTAGAATTATGTAGTAAATTCAGTCTAGAATTAATTGTAGCATGAAATTGTTATGAGTAAGCACCATTTTTAAAGATATACCTTTGAATAATATATTTTATTAGAAACAATCTATATTCGAGAAATCAGAGAGGTCATCTAAAATTGGACCTGCGCAATTTTTATAAAGGTATGTGTTCTATCTGAGAGAAAAAATACAGAATCAATTTTATGCCGCTTTAGAGAAAATTTGACAAAAAGGTTGTTGGGGAGTCATGTGAAGTCGCCCCGAAAACTAAAATGTACCTTTCAGGATTTACATCAAGAATGTGAAATACTTTTTGGGCACTAGAAACGTGACATCTACAAGGAACTAGTAAACCTGTTACTCAAAGTATATGATGATTTGGACAGTCCTATTTCTCATAAGATGCAGTTATTTCACTGTTAGTTCGATTTCTTTCCCGAAAACGTGGAGGCTGAAAGCAATGAATGTGATGTGCGCATCCATCGTGATATTGCAACCGAGAAAAAAAGTGCGTTGACCGGTTACTGGCGGATGCTCAAAGCCTACGTTCCTGAGGTAAAATGCTCAAGAAAACCATCAGTTACCCCTTTCGTAGTGTAAAGGCAACGTATGTAAAAAGGTTTACTCTTTCCGAAGAAAATCTTACACGCTGGACAATTTTGAATTGGGCATAACATTTCCTACAGAGTCAGTAACGTTCTTGTGTTCGAAAAAAGTTTAATAGGCCATTGTAATCGTAAAGATAATGGGAAAACTTTAAAGAAGAGTAATTTGGATAAAAGTTTCGTGCAGCGAGGTGTAGAGCAGAAGGACTTTCTGACAAGTGAGAAAGTTATCCTCGTACTTTCATCTCTTGGAAACAAATTGGTGCTATTTTGCGGTCAGTTGCAGACAACGGCGGAAGAAATCGTGCTTTCAACATTCGATGTTTTCTTCATTTAAAGTTGTGCGACTGTTATTCATGTACCTAAGGGGGGGGGTTGCTCGCTGTTCTACATTGTGAGAAAGTAGTTCTCAGCCACTATTTTCCTCACCCCCCCCCCACCCTTTTTATCGACTTACCGACGTACTAGTATTTAAAATGTGAACGTTTATTCCGTTGTTCGAGGCTTTTTTTTTTCTTTCCCTTTTTCAATTCTCGACTCTCCTCTTACCTGTACCCATTTCCTGCCCTGAGTCTGCACTGTTGGATTCGCGCCGCGGCTCTGTCCAAATAACGGCAAAGCGCTAATTAGCAGGAGGCTTTGTCCGGACTACTACTCGTACTTTTATCCTTTTTAAGAAATTAATTTGATAATTCTCAAAACGTACTTTTTACCTTACTTCTCTTCTACGAAGGTAATAGCTGAATGTAAATATTTTCGCGTTAAGTTTTGGCTTAAAATTGCTTTTTTGACGTAATCAATTATTCTGACTCTTTATCTTACAATTAGTCTTACGTAATTATTAGTTTATGGCACAGTTAAACTAGAAACGTGTTCATTCATAATTACACTAGTGGCATGAGATCAACTCGACAGTAAGGAGTAAGGAGTGTAAGCCAGCAACAGTGATGCAGATTTCCGGAAAAGTAGAATTATCGTAATTTCGTAACATCCAAAGCCCAATGCATCGTAACTTGACATTTTACCTTTGAGAATGTTAGAATTATTGTTTTAAAAGACGATTTATCTTGAATTTCGCTTGCCTATCCCCAGCTTTCCTTCGGAACTTGCGTAATAGCCGTTGAAGAACACAGTTCATTTAAATGTGCTCCGCACGGCCGCGGAAGCACACGGCACGACGGCGCCACGCGCGCTGGAGTGCGCCAGCCAATGAAACTATTGCATTATAACGGGGAAATCGCAAATTACCGCCGGGAGCTCGTAAAGCATGCGTGCCCTTGCAAATGAGAATGTATGATCTTCGTTAATGCGCGCCCTCCATCGATTACTGTCTTGGGGGAGGCGTTGGAAACCGCGTGGGCGGTGGTGGGAACAGAATAGTGGCGCATCTAGTAGCAGGGGATTCAGAATCAACCGTCATTCAGGATGACTTGTTCGTCTCCTTTACTTCCCACAGACAATTTAGACAGCTCAAGGGCGCTGGTATACCTTCATTCGAGAACTATATAAAGAAACGAACACTCAAGAACAAAATTGGAACAAGAGGAAGGGGTAGAAGTATTGAAAACTCTAAGCACACTTCAAAAGGGTGGTATAAAAATAGTATGGTAGAATGGACTCGAAAAAAGTCCGTTACCAAAAACATATGTTACCAAACGAAATCTGGTTAAAAATGTATTTAATTGTAACGGCTGCTCAGTCGTTACAATTAACTGCACATTAAACAGTTTTTTTTCTAACAAGTGTTCGTCCAGACGTTTTTCAAGTCTATTCTACCATGGCGATAGGCATCAGCCGAGGGATAGGTGTTTTATCGGAATCAGATATAAAAAAAAACTTTGGTTGTATGATTGTGAATTTGCAAGTCATGCTAGCCTTCGTTCTACAACACAACTATTAGTTTTAATTGCGGGGAGGGCCCCACTGTAAGTAAATTGTACACTATGAGTCACTTCTCTAAACCCAACTAGATGCACGAAATAACGAACTTTTAAAACTCGATAGCAAAACAGTTCCATTCGAATACCGTTTCAGCGATTCTTATAATGTATTTTTTTTTTTGCTATTTAAACTTTTTTTGTCGGTTACGGAGTCATTTCCGATTTTATACATTGTCATCAAACTTTTTCGATTACGTTACTTTTACTTTTATGTTTCTTGCAAGCTAATCTTGAGAAGGACTCGGGGAACCCTGGAGTTGGGTGTCGCCGAAGCACCAAAGCCACTCCTCCCCATGTAACACCGCTTGCGGAGGGGAAGGATCTATCATATTCATTTCCCAACGAACTTACACGGTTCTTGGTTTGTACTCAACTTACACCGACACTATTGTCGAGTTGGTCTCATGTCGCTATTATAATTATGATGGAAGACGTTTCTAGTTTAATTGTAATATAAAATAATATTTACACAAGACTAATAAGATCTAGTGCCAGAATAATAAAGGACGTCAAAAAAGCAATGAATTGTGCGAGTGAAGTAATGAGTTTTAGGAATACATTTACGGATCGAGTTTTGCGCGGATGTAGCGCCAATTCGCCAACTGCATTTCAGTTCCCTTCATCTTTGTTCACTGGAATGCATGCAACTGCTGTCGCATTATACCTGTGGTGGATATCTTCATATTTAAAATGTTTATTTATATTCCGCTATGCAAGATTATAGTAAAAAGGAATTGTAAACATATTACAGTTGGCTGTCTCGGTCTTGAAAAATTATATGACATATTAAGTATTAACGTTTCATTATAAAATCAGACTTAATTAACATGAATCTGATGAATCAAATCGTAACGGCAGGACATTGTAGAAATTCACCCCGCGTTGCAGATACCCTCTAAATGAATTTTTCTTTTTCTTCTTTTCCAGAATATTCTAGAAATATCCCACGAAAGAGTGCTGTTGGTTTCGTCTTGTTGATAGGAATCCGATAAACTACTGATCACGTCTGAAAATGCATGAAAACTTCCCCCAAAACGAGTTATAGCTACTAAATTCTCCCCCTCCCAATCACATATTTTCGAGAATTCAAACGGCTTAGGTGGCTGAGGGCATCAGGTGATGTCAATGCAGTTCCTCTACCCAGGAGGTCCTAGGGGTCGACTTCAGACGGTGGCAGGATTTTCGACTTCAGCTACAAAGCTAGATCGAATGTAGCCGCTGTCTGGAGAAGAACTCTAGCTGCCCGCTGCTTTGACCGCACGTTTTGCACTATTAACACTAGACGAATGCCGGCGCAGTACCTTAACCAACGGGTAACGAACTGCGCATTGTCTTTCTTCCTGCTCTCGCTCTTTCCTCTGCCCCTTAATTATTCACCACTTTCAATTACATGCACTACACTACCACACAATGGGTTAGAACAAATCGGGAGCTTAGAGCTTGTCCGCGGCTGAGCTGCTGTCCCCGCTGGGGGGGAAATACCAGGTTGGAGAAAATCCAACAGGCCGGGACGCACTTATCCGCAGGGGAAGATCAGCACCATCTCTTGGGGAATACATGCACTGCACTTCCGGGACGAATGAAAGCAGTTGACGCGCACGGAATCACTAATCAATCAGTCAAAAAAAACAAGCTCCAATACATGGATCTTTAAAGATTGGAACTTTCTCTAGGAACATAGATGTTTGAAGAAGAAGAAGAAGCCGGAGCCGCGCCGCCGCCGGCCCGCAAGTGGGGCAGCGCGTAGCGGCGTGGGGTAACGGGGCCTGCAGGAAGAGCCTGCAGTCGCCTGCCGGCGGAACGACCATGTTTTGCACTTGTTAACGAGTAGATGTTCCACGGCTTTGTCTCTCCCCGCACGCTTCTTTTTGTTTTTGTTTTTCTGTGGGCGGGTGTATTAACGAAGTGAGTTTGTAGATAGTATTTTGATATGATTGGACAGATTTGGTACAAGACTCAGCCACCGGCGACTATCGGATCCTGTGTCTCTTGAAATGAAGTATTCATATTTGATGGGTATTTGGATCTTGTGATCGAAGATAGGATTTTCATATTACTTGAAGCCTGTTTCCTTAGATAATGAGTAAATAAAGAAAGCAGGTTTTTAATAAAGCAGGCAAATAAGGGGGCAGGTGTTTTTTTTCGGTGGTTGCCTTCCCTAGCTGGGGAAGGAGTCTTAATACTTCTTGATATTTACCTGCATCAGTACTTTCCTAAACGCGTCGCCCCACCTTTGAATCGCTTATGATACTTCACGGTACTCAAGAAAAAGTTTTCATGGTTTCAAAAAAAAACATTTTTAAAAAGGTTGATTTACTTTCATATTAGTTAAACGGGCACATAATACTTTATCACTGTGAAGTTTATGAACTTTAATTATTTAATAATGTGAAAACGAATGTAACTGGGACCACTTAATTAAAGACATCTGCGTTAAACATTAATCTCGCTAGTTATGTACAATCCAGGTGGATTGACTTTTGTAGATGCAACAGCAAATGAAGCAACGTAGATCGGCAAATCTAGTAGGTTCGATTCCGCCAGCGGCCAACTTTCGACATTAATTAAGTGACTTGGCCGCACGCTCCCACTACCTGCATAAGAAATCTAGTGACCTCCTGCTCTCATCTTCTTCCGCGTCTTCTTCCGAACAGTTCGAATCCGATCCCCAAGCAGACCGTGCAGCAACTGGATCGAAACGCATTCAATCCTTCCTCTCCCATCATGACGTCAATTCCATCCTTCAAGACACATGGTGGACGGATACCTTGTTACAGCCATATCATTCATTTTTAATGATGCCGACAGATCTGGAAGGCCTGCGAGTATGCAGATGTTTTGCAGAGGCTGAAATTGAGCTGAAGTGCTATGGGAAAGGTAGAAGGAAAAGAAGTTCGAAAAAAACCTCATATGCGCATGCGTGGATTTGAGAGTTGGTTGTTTTTTTTTTTTTCAGCCTCTCTCAGCGAATGCTCTCTCTCTCTCTCTATCTCTCTTTTAAAAAAGAAATGGGGAAAAATATATTTTCCAAGTCGTAGAAGAGAGGCAATGGTACAAAATCAACGAAGATACCAATTTTTTCAAAATGTCTGTTCTGTTATAAATTCATCCGTTTCAAAAAGTCAATCATTGGGTAATCTGTATAACTAATTTCGATTACACACACAAATTGAGGAAAAAACACACAACCTCTGGAGTCAGTCCTTCATTAGATACCCTAGAAGTCGGAGAAAAAATACAGAAACATCTAAATTACTAATTTCGAATTTCGAATTCAGATTTATATGCCTATCAGATGGCCGAGATCGCCGATGCAGAGGTGCCGTAGTGGTTTCGGACCAGAAGATCGTGGGTTGGAGTCCCGCCTCGGGCTTTCACCCCTCATTATCATCATCATTTCATCTTCCATACCCCCAGGAATAACAACCGTGGGGAATAAAAATCGGGTTCAGCTCAATGCTGGTCCCCAATTAAAGTTACATGCACCTGCCACCGCGATAATGATACTTAGGCCCGGTAAATGCAGGATGCATGCATCCTAGTCGGCCGATTCGCGAGCAATATGTAATTTGTTGAAAAACTAAGCAACCCGTAATTCGCAATTTCTCATACGTGATGTCACGCATACATTCTCATACTCAGTATGTCACTGCTTACGACAAAGCTGACGTCATGTCAAGGCTGACGTTCGCTGGGAGAAGCTGAGGAAGAAGGGCTTTTCAGTTTTCACGTGTGCCATTTCATAACAGGCACGTTTTGCTGTTGCATCATTCTATTTTCCATATACCCAACAGCAGCGAATTTGCTATTTTGTAGGCCATTAGATTTTGCAATTATTGTGTCGAATGTGTTCCCACTCCTTCAAAATCTATGACTATTAATTATTTATTTAAAAATGCAACCTGGGATTCTGCAACCTAATTCCGCGAAAACTAGGTTCAGTGTCATAATTACCTGACCGATTAGACTTCGAACTTTTTGGATTGCTGGAATTCACTCCAGGGCCTACTTTCATCTGTGCATTCTGGAACGAATCCAAGATGTTCTCGATCCAAGATTCACTCGTTTATCGTCGTTTTCTCGTGGGTCTGAGTGGCGCCACCCTATCACCATCCACCGTAGACGACAGAAAAGCATTGCCACGATGAGGTGTCTACGCCGTATTGTGGAAGTATGAAGAGTTACTTTCCTCGATTTGTGGTTATACTACAGACAGTACAGGGTGTAATTAAGGAGAAATTCTTCGCAGCGAGATTCTCTCTTCCACCGAAATTTCTATCACAAAGAGTGACAGAAAGTTCAGTTTTCCTCCATAAAGAAAGAGAATTCACAGTTCTAAGACACTGAAGATCATAGTGTTTTAAGTCGATAATTGCAAACCCTATCTGTATTTGGTAATTGTTTTGCAGCCCTCTCATCACATTATTACATGAATCTCTTATAAGTAATAGGACGATAGATATATTTGATATGCTTAGAGTTTAGCACACTAAGGGGTAAAATTCTAAAATAGAAAACATTATATATAAAATTACTAAAATAAAACTATTGGTGCCACTACTGCACAATTTTTCCGTATTAATTCTAACTTCTGCAAGTTTCAAAATTGTCTACGAAAATAAAGTCTACGCCATACTTGTAAGCGTCCCCTATTCCAACCGTGAAAAAATGTGCATCCGTTTTTGAGAAAATATTTTGTGATTTGCTTCAAATTCAAGGGGAAATTTCGCGAAAACAACTTTTTTTATTTTACAAGATTGTACATGACCTTTTGAGGATCTAATTTTTTGAAATGAATTTCATTTTAGTCAAAAATCTCTGTCTTCAAAACTGTTCCTTTGCTGTGTTAATTTTTTGCAGTTTTCACGGAAATGGGACCAGAAATAATACTTTTACCGTCCTTTGATACACACGAGAAGAAAATTTAAAGAAAAAAATAATGCCGTTTTTGAGATAATTTTAAAATTGCCTATTCAATTATGCAAAAATTACGTGTAGAATACTCATAGTTATGGAAAATTGTACCTTATTATCTTCATTCTATAACTATATTACCACAAATTTTACTAAGGAAAAGTCTCTATTTGAAATTATGAATTTTTTCAATTTTAGAAAAATCAGTTTTTTAACCAGCATCACACCTGCGCCATTCTTTTAAACGTCTTCCAGACTATCTAACAACAAAATTTAATCGAAATGGATGGCCTTATTATATTAAAAATTTGAAAATGTCCCAGGAGCTTCATGTGAATTACTCTCTAAATTTAAAATATCGATTTACAATTCAAGGGGCCGCGACATAAATTGGGCAACGACTTTGAACTCTACATAACTATACCCATGCATTACATCCACTCCATACACACTCTCATATATTCAAGATCTCTATTGAGAATAGTGCTTTTGGAATCGACTCTAAACCGGAGTAAATTGTAGAATTGTTTTTACTTTCTCTTCTTATGAATTCTTCATTAGAGGAGAAATTTATGAAATTGTGCGCCGGGAAACGGCGTAATTTCGCCAGAAAAAGTCTTATAGCCAAGCTCTGGTAACGAAAAAGTGGATATATCATGTTGCTAAATTTAGAAAAAAATCCTCTAACACGTGGTGTGGAGGATCCTTGTTTTTTCGTTCTTCGTACCGCAACATCGATTGATGACAATACATCAGTCTGTCCGTTTGCCTGCCCGTGGGCAACGCTGCCGCCTAAACCGTTCAGCTGATTTTGTTTAAAATTGATATTCCCTGGAGGGTTTGGGCGTTTCTAACAGATATTTTGATTGTTGAAGGTTCTTTTACACGAATCTGGTATTAACCTTTTTATGCCTTTGCCAGAGTTCGATCAACGCGGCTCTTAATTGTAGGAGTGCGACACGTTAACTCTGAGGATCTGAGTTTGAGTCTCGGACCGGAAAAATAATTTGCTGCTTGAAAACACCTTTGCTGGTTTATGTAGTAGTATAATTTTGCGGAGCCATTAGAAACAATGCGAGAACGTATGTGCTTTGGCAGCACCACTAGTTCATATTTGTTTTTAGTGTGTTACAGATTACACACAGAGGAAACGAGTACGAACAATCATGTGATGCCGAATTAGTGTTTCCGTCGTATGTTTTTACTACATGTATTTCAGCACATACACACGTGCCTTTCAATCGTGCCGCAGGATATGCCCCATTGACTTCTTCGTAGATCAAAAATACTTCGAACTGATACCTTGTGTCGCAGATGTGTCGAACACGCACATGAGAAACGAAAAGTTAAGATGCTTTCCTCAGGGCATGGGTTGAAATTCTCATTTTTTCGATTGACTAAGAACCTTACAGAACAATATATTACTAAACACAAATTGCCATAAACAACTAGCAAAATCCCCTACTAGTCTGACGCTTTGTAGTTTAATTAAACTAGTCTAGTCATGAGATAATTTCACGTGAGATGACTAATATTTTACGCGTCCTCTTTCTGATTCTGAAATATGCATTGCACGAGCATTGTAATTAGCCTTCAAGTCAAAAAGTCAGTTCTCCAATTGAAGCCAGAATGTTCTCCACTCTCAAAACTACTTTGCGAGACAAAGATTGGAACAATAATTGTATCCGGCTTTCAACGGCTTCAAATTGCTTATTAAACTTTTCTCTTTCCTTGTTGAGAATGGAATGTTTATTTAAATTAGATACAGGAATAATTTGGTACAAATTTCAATTAAATAGGAGTTTATTAACAGACATTGTAATGTGAAAATGGTTCAATATAATACATTTCACCGTTAATGGACTATAGAAAGTTGAAATTTAATTTCACGTTCTTTTCAGGAAACAAATCATCCCAATCGAATGGTATCAGTAAAAATAATAGTTTTGCTACAGAATAAACATTTTACCAATACTTAATGTTTCTGCTTCTCATATTAAATTTTCGTCTTTGTAATTCTCGTCTATTTCCCTTTGTATGATTGATTTCCCAACATATACTGTCATATAATGAGAAAGTGTTACCACGTTCCTGGGAAATGAAGATGCAAGTACGAAATAAATAGGGAAAATTACAGATGCCAACGTGTAACCTGTTTACTTTCTCATATACCTAAGTAAATTCGGAGTAACATACAAACTATAGAAAAGGCCATGAAGTGCTGGGGCGAAAACTAACGCTTTTTCTACAGAAAAACTAATTTTGCGGCCCTCTGTTACCATAAAAAAGGAATTTTCTTGCTCCAATATGCAGTAAGTTGTTTTCGCTAATACGCAGCGTCGTTAGAATCTGCATTTTGTGGTCCCTTAATGTCAAAAATATTGATTTTTTTAAACGTCTGTCCGCTTGTACTTGCGTCTGCCCGTCTGTCTGGCCTTCCATTCGTCCGTGAAGAACATTCGGGCGTCAACTATTCGTAGGATTTTTCCAAAATTAATATTCCCCGATTGACCTTGAAGACCTGCGACTTTGGTAAGAAGTCCCTAAATTTTGGAGGTGACAAGGGGGACAGGAAACCCCTGAAATATTTTATCAAAAATGTTTGCAAATTTTGTTTGTAAACTTCTTGTAAGAATAGAGTGGAAAACACTTATCAAGACGACAAATGCCAATTTCCATTGTTAACCCTAAATTTTAGAAAAAATTAATAGTATGCTTAAAATGAAATGTGTTCTCTACACCTTCGTCCTTTAGTTCTTTAAATAATATTAGGTGCTATTGTTTGAAAATATTACTAGTTTTCATGCAATTTTCAGTAAAATATAGGCTTAATTAAAAACAATATTTTTTCAAAAATTGCTCCAATTTTTTCTTTCATCATTTTGTACGGATAGTATTAAAGTTATTGAATAACATGACATAACATGTCATTTCGATGTATTCTTTTGATTTTTCAAAAGTTACACCAAAGTTTTTGTTTGTTGTAGGTGTATATCATTTTGATAAATAAATAGAGATATTGTCGGTATCAATATTTTATATTCCACTAATGATCATTTCGAATCGCGGTAGCGATCATTCCTCTAGCGCGTAAACAATACAAATATACAATGTGAAATTATTCGGTTGTTTATGGTCAATACATAGCTATGTAAGCTATTACATGAGACGTACTACCTTGCAGCTATCTGGCGATATATTTTACAATTTCGAACTATGATTTTCGATGCGTAGCGTCTGTTCAGAGCTACAGCGTGCATACGAGGATAAACGGAAAGTGGGTGACAGGGTGTAACAAGATCGTAAGCAAGTGGGGGTCGTAACTTTTTTGCATGTCTGGAACCAATCGCGTAATGACGTGTCTTGTAGCGGTCGCAGCAGGAAGGGCGGAAGAGGTGGTTGTGACGGGTCGTAAAACTGCGGGTGGGGTGAGTTAGAGCCGGCGGGAGGTATGGGGGGGTGGGTGGTTAGGGGTGTCACACTTTGTGCTAATTTTAGAGAGGTGAGAGAGTTTCAGGGATCTGTTGGTTAAGACATGTCGATGGTCTGTTTTTTGAGGGTGTTGTTGTATGTGTAAGGCTTCTAATTTTATTCTGTTCCAGTACCTGTTCTCAATTTCTTAGAATCGGAAATTTAATGTGTTTATCAAATGTGCTGTTTGTTTAAAATTTAGGTGATCCGCAAAGTGTGAGACTTGGTGTGTTATTTTTCCATGCTTGTTCGTGTTCTTTGATTCTCTGTGTGAATTTACGGCCTGTTTGTCCTATGTATATGGCATTGACAATTGTTGCACGTGAGAGCATAGACTCCGCATAAGGATGTAGGTGGGATTGTGTCTTTAGTGTTGCAATAGTGTTTTTGTATATATGTATGAGTGTTGCTGAAAGAAGTTTTTAAGACGAATTTAATTGAGTGTGGAGGCTATTTTCAGAGAAAGGGGTCCTATATAAGGGATTGTGAGGTATCTTGGCTGTAGTGTTTCTGTCAAGTTGGTGTGAGAGTAGTGTGTGTTTGCGGATATTGAGTGTATTGTTTTTTTTGACTATTAATTTGTCAATCATGTTGCAGTCGTATCCATTCATTCTGGCTATAAGTTTTATTGTGTTTGTTTCCCTTTTTTTGTGTTTTTCTGGGGACATAAGGTATGGAAATTAAATCGATGCACCATCGCATGGAAGGCTGCGTGTTTGTGTGTGGGGGGATGTTGTGAAGTGGTGTGTATGATTTGTGTCCGTGGTGTGTGGGTTTTCTGAATATGTTAAATTCATGAATGGTTCTGTGCTAGCGGTGATGGTGAAGATCAAGGAAGTTTAAAGATTTTTTGTTCATTTCTATCTCCGTGGTGAATTTTATGTTGGGGTGTAGGGAGTTGATGTACTGTGGTAAAAATATAAAGTTGTCTGGTGGTGCCTGTCCATAGTGCTAACAACGTCCGTCTACGTATCTGTGCCAGTACAGGAGATTGTTTTAGAAGTGGATGACCAGAAGTAAACAATGTTTTTCCCAGTTGTCCATAAATATGTCCAGCTAATAAAGTGAGAGGGGTGAACCCCATGGGTAGTCCAGATCTTGGGTTGTAGAATTTGGTCGATTAAATTTGAAATAGTTGGACTCTATGCGACAGGAATTAGATTGTAAGTTCAGTTTTGATGGGAACGGCACAGCTGGGATCTGTCGAATTTTGGTCTTTTAGCAGTATTTTTGCAGTCAGGATGTAAGCACACTGGGAAAACAGATTTACCACATCGAAGAAACAAGTTTGGCGTTTAGGAGGGCATGGGAATCCTTTATCTTGTAATGAGGTCAAACTGTTGATTAGATTGTGTGTTGGGGTGTGTACTGCGGTATTGTTTGAAGTCTTTGTTCAGTTTTGTAAGCAAGTTCTGTGTGTTAGTGTTTAGTGTATGATCACAGGTCTAATGGGGACAGTTGGGTCTAATGGGGAACTAATCACACAGAATCAACGCACACTGTTACACATACTATCAACAACATATTGAACACGCACCTCGCACCCAAAGCCCATCTCCATCAGAACAATTAACTACTAAAAAAACTAAAAGACAAAATCTCACAGACAATAATTCTTATAACTAAAGCGGACAAAGGCAATTCCTATAGTGATTCTGGACAAGGAAGAATACGCAGCAAAAAAGTAACTCGATTTTATCAAGGGCAACAAACGGCATCTCACTCCTAAAAAACGACCCACAACAAACACCACACTTCCTTAAAACAAAGAACTCGCTGAATCTAAAGCTCTATTCACTCATCCAGAGAGTATTTTCTTTTTCTTCCACGCAATCCACTCCCTCCACGATTATATGGTTTACCTAAAATACACAAATCAACTACACAATCGTGGAGGGAGTGGATTGCGTGGAAGAAATCTCTGTGGATTTTGTGCATGAAATGTCGGTGAATTTGGCAACCATCCAAAATAGTTATATAGAGATTTTTAAATTTTTTGTAGTGAATTGAGTGGTTCAGGTGTCGAAATTAAGCCGATGAAATAGATTGCGAAAAAATTTGAACATTCGATTCGATATAATATTAAATGCAACTTCAGTGCACACAATAGAACGAAACATTTAGTATACCGATGCTCAATGATTAATGAGGTACCAATATTTGGTTTGTAAGCTTCTCAGTGATTGGTCAATAACGTGTATCATTATGAAATCTGCATTGTAATGAGTAGGAGTACAGATTTTGATGACCTCAAACATTGCCAAAAATGATCAATAAATTCCTCTTAAAATGTCCTTAAAAGCAATGAAGAATGACGTAAAAAATTGATCAAAACCACTCCAGATGAACAACTCAAGCTGTTGGATATTTCACTGATGTAATTGAGGCTTCTTCCTTTCGTTCAAGTGAACTCAGCTGGAACACTTTGAATTTGGACTGTTCTTTAAAAGAAAATCTGTGGTAGACGTTTGTGATACATTGTAAATATGAAGTCGTAGGCTTCCGGGGCCAGAGCCATGTGGGTCATCTGGGCTGTCCGGGTGACGCCGCGTCGAAGGCTGAGTTGCCGACGTTTCGACCATCCTGTCGTGGTCTTCCTCAGGCAGCCCACGACCACGACGCATACCAGCCCTGAGGAAGACCACGACAGGATGGTCGAAACGTCGGCAACTCAGCCTTCGACGCGGCGTCACCCGGATAGCCCAGATCACCCACCTTGTAAATATTGGTTTATGCAAGTACCATTAAAATGATATTAAAGTCGATGAAATCAGCGAAAACGCAGTAAATATGGTGTTAAAAAGAAAAAAAATGATTTATTTGTCGAAATCGACGAAACATGCAAAAAAAAGACCTATGGAAATGGGTCATTTCGTTTCGTCATAACACAAAATGAATGTCAATACTAAATTACATTGTTCTCAAGTGAGAAGAAAACAAATGACATTTCATTAAGTAGTAAGTTCCCTAGTAATTAGTATCATTATGCAACGGGTGCAGCCAACAAATCACAAAATTATGCAATGGAATTATAAAAATCGTATTTAGGATTGCATATATCAGGTACCTCAAAAATATTTAAATACTTTCATGCACTTCGCCATAGGGAGTAAATTACAAACGCTAAGCAGACACGTACTTCTCTGAATTTTTATGAATTATTTATTGGAACATTCGTATTAATCGGAATGTAAGGGTTATTTATTATTTGTTTGTGTGGTATTGTGTTGTTTTTTGTTTAGTATGTCCAACGTTCTCTTAAATTCCAGAAAACGTTCAGGATACATTATTGTGATCCAAAAATTCTGAAAATTGAAAGGACGTCCGAAATCTGTTCAAAACTGCCTTATTGAAGTTTTAATTTTGCTGACATTTTCTAACGCGGGGGTGAACAAATGTCAGAAGAACCGGAAGAAGCTCTCTCTCTCTCTCTTACACTTGTACTCGCGGCTCCATTGTCATTTCACATTACAACGGGTTTCCATGTCGAAGTAATTAGTGTCGCTACATTGTGCTCTGTCATTATAACTCTTATTACTGTAAAACTTTTTCTCGAAATGTACGTTCCTTTGATGCACTACCGACAAACAAGACATTGAATGATAATGTGGTTATGGACTTTAAAATGCATTTCTTTGGTTAGGAATGTTTAATCAGCTTAAAGTTACATTTTGTGCAATACGTGGTTCTACGTGTGATAAAAGTAGGTTATGATATTTTACAAAAGCTCTCTCATTGTTTCTTATGCCTCTTTGTTCACATAGTTATACACGACAAATGTACCACTTCAATAACAGTAAGTGCAAAAAATTGACTTTTGAAATCGGTACATGCTTAGCATGAATCATAACATTTGTTTTAAATTGTTTCACTTTTGTCAAATTACCGACCATGCGAAGAACTAATTTAATGTATTTTTCCCTAAATTAATTTTGTCGCCATAAATACATTTTCCGTGCAATGTATTATAACAAGAAGGTAAAGTGTGAAGTTCTTTTGTAGCAATGTCTCTTTAACATAGTGTACGAAACTGTCAACAAGAGAGTCTAAAGTGATAGAGTGTGAGATCCTGCGATAACTTAAGGTTAATTGAGTATTGGATAATTCGAAGAAAAGTGGGTCCGCTTCGTAATTAATATTTTAATCAATAAAATCATGTTTTCTGACCATTTTCAACCATTATTTTGTGACATCTATTTCAACTGGCAAGCCTACTGAAACGAACCCTTTTCTTTCAATAATTTACTTTTAACTATTTTATTTTACTGCTTCGTATTGGGCCTGCAATGGAAATAAATCTTAATTCCTTTGATAATATTCACAATTTTACAATATTTTTAATTTCATGCAGTAGCTAGCTCTGGTTTTAATTTAATTTCTGGGCGTCAACATACTTAAGTTCCTCAGGGTACTATGCGTGTGCACGTGAGTGTGAAAATACCGCTCGTGCGAGTATTAGGGCGGTGAACAATTTAATTACCGTTACGAAATGTTTGTTACTACTGATGGTGACAAATTCAACAATTTACAAATTTTGTTTTTGAATTGCCAGCGACAGTAAGTGTCGGCTGCCACTATTAATTTATTCCAAATTTATTTTTGATTAATTTTACCGTTCAACAATGTATCTTTATATTTCTATACTGTTTCTCCTTGATGACCATCGAATTTCTACAAACAAAACACAGATAAGAATTCTTTCTCAATCTTATTGCTAACTTAATATCTAAACAAAACTTGATATTCTTATAATATTTTCATTAATGTCTTTCTGTGGCGTTTTGCCTAAACATTCTTTTTGAAGAATTTACAGCAATCTTGACGTTGTCAATATCGTCAGCGACTGTTCCATATTTACACCTTCCCCCCTTTTTACGTCCAGACTGAATTTCAACTAATACATTTCTTCTCTTATTCGCGACCTAATTATCTCTCTAATATTACAGTATTTTCTCCGATAAATCGCATTTAAATTACTTCCCTTTTCTTCCATTACACGTGGACCTCATGTCCATTTTCTAGATCCTCAGACGAAATACAAAAATACTTCAAATTGTGCCCTGACGGCCTTCCCTGCTTCCTCTACCAAATCCAGCAGAGTTCTGACTAACCACGAAATATTTCTACTCAATGTCTTGACGACCATCGATCCTCGCCCTGCCAAATCTGACTTCATTCTGGCCTAACCGGTTCACTCGTTTCATTGTTATATTTCTTCCTTGATGCGCTCTTGTCGCACAGTACCCAAGCATCAAGGGTGATTTGTCCCCTATCAACAATCTCCTATAATATTTATCTGCTTTCTTTTTTAAAAAGAGTCTAAAGTTTCCAAAATTTACTTAATCCAATTAATATTTAGCTTTATAACACCTCATACTCTGTGTCTCATTTTCATTTGCATCATTGCGCAATTCCTTTTTTCATTTCGCTCACATTGCTCATTGATGCCAAAAATTCCTTTAGGAATTCCAGATAAATACGGAATGCTGAAAAAAATACACTGACTAGAACAAGTCAAGAGTTCTTAAAAGACGAAAATGTAGTGCCATTTATTGTATATTTATAAATCAATCGAAGGAATTTGCAGGACAAATGGATTTAAAGGAAGCAAATGCTTTTTACATGCAAAACAACTCCTTTTGAATAATCTTGTCTTTTTGTGAAAATTCATATAATAATAATAATAATAATAATAATAATAATAATAATAATAAAAATAATAATAATATAATCGTCTCCTATATTATATTAGTAGTATACATACCTTTTGCGGCATCAGACGCAACCGATCTTTATAAATGAGGTCTCTAGGGAAAGAGAATTTCGCGGATTGCACTTTGAATTTAAAAATATGAAGGATTTATTGAAAATGCATCTAAATATTCACGTAAAGTGCAACCCGCAGCACTCATTCAGGTATATTGTTAAAGCCAAAGGCCTCAAACATTTACCTCGCCGTAATCTACAGGAGTATATATTCTTGGACATTCTATTGAATTTTTGCTGGTTCGATACTTATCGATACTACCAATGCCATCTAGACTTCAACGCATGTTCATGGTGGCCATCTTTGTGACGTTACGTTTAAAAGGCTTAGATCCCTCTATCTTACACTATTTACGCTTTCAGGGTACTCCGTTGTTTGCGCAGACTGACGAGTTCATTAGTATAATTATTAATTCAAGATTCGCTCTCGCAGCAACGACTAGAAGTACTACTAATAGATGCTTGACACCGATGAAGATTGTTTCTTATGCATGTAATGAACAATGTATTCACGTTTTTGCGAGGTCTACAAGTGCTGTCAACCTAATTATGGAGGGATGTGGGTGTACAGTAAAGAGTAAAGACGTGTCTTGTTAGGTTTGGTTTGTGTTTTACGTGTACTAGTATTTTCGTTATCAGCAGAGATGTGGTGAAACTTTCAAGTCAGCGTGTTCAGTCACGTAGCTTTCTCAAGAGTAAACGTTTCAAGATTAAACAACTTCTTTAATATTTTTGTGACTATCAGTGAATGCAAAAAGCTCTCATAGATGATGGAATAATTATTTCAAATGTTGTTAAGAAGTGTGAGTTGTTCGAAAAACATCTCTATAATACTGAATAAATCTATATTGAAAAATTGTTTCCAACATCAATTGCATTGTATTTATATTGTATGATATTCTGTAAATTCGAAGTTACATGTACACATTTTTTTAACAAAAAAACTCGTTTCATTTCAACTTTCCTTCTTAATGGAAAAGATAGACAAATGGATAGGGAAAGGGTGGGGATTAACATGCGAGAGTTCTCGCATGGGTACGTTAGTAATAACAATATTAATAATATTGCCGATCAGGATAGGATGACAGTAGTGCCGTGGCGATCTCTGACGGAAGGATCGCGTGTTCGAGTCCCACCTCGAGCATGCGTGTGTTTGTGTATGTCTATACGTTTGTGTCGCCCCTTCAACCTTCATTATCATCATCATCATCATGCCATACCCCGATATCTAACAACCCCGGGGCATACAAATTGGATTCAGCGTAGAATACTGAACCCCCAAAAGGAGTCACATGCACTTGTCAAGGGATAAATGTAACTGAGCCTCGGCATGTGCAGTTTTGTGCCCGCGTGGTACTCGCTGGCCAATTCCCGACAAAATAATAAAGATAATAATACATTATTATATAATTATTAAATTACTATTATATTATTATTACAAAGTAGTTTATACTACGAACATTTCGTGATATGAATATACATAAACAATCCAATTGTTTTTTTTAGTACAAATATTGTTAGAGTGCTCTAGATTGACTCGAATCTTTTACTACTGCAGTAGCGTACAATATGTTCAGAATATTTGTTCCTGTTATTAGAAATCGGTTTTAGATATGTATTGCAGTTTTAATTACTATTTGGCAATATATTTTTCTCGAATGTGCTGACAGATATATCGCTTTGTATTTAACGGCGCGGTGGGAATTTGCTGATCGCCGGTTTTTCATTCGCTGTGTATATCCCCTGCTTGTCCTTCATTATTTGTTGTACGAGCTTCATAATTAATACTCATTTCGCGGGGCTTGCGAGGCCTTTTGTGTAGGATGAAATTGTGTGTGATCATTCGTCATTTATAGAGTTCGAAGAGATCTAGATGGAATAAATACATCCATGACTTCCTCATCATTCCTCGAAATCTCATAACCCCCTATCATATGAATCTACATATCTTCCATTGGTATTAAATGCGAATTATTATTGTTTTAGTAATTTAAATTCAGATAACTAACTATAGAATTGCAGGTAATTTTTCTTCGACTTGACTTTTATTGAGAGTAACTATGAGAACAAAGCAGAAGAGTCTCCCAGATATTCTTAGAAATGTGAGAAAGGTTGAAAGTATGATTAATGTATCAAGGACGCAGTCATAAGA
>BOPP01000135.1:1331865-1343367 GCA_017312745.1 Gryllus bimaculatus | reverse complement strand
TGTGTAAATCAATTTCAATTTAAACATTGTAGAATGTAGTGTTAGTAAAGACTTCTTTTGAAATATCTGACGCAGCAATTTTCATTTCGTAAATGAGTTATGTTAACAATTTGTAGGTTTTATTATTTAATATCCAGAGTATAATTGCTGTCAATAAAAACATGTAATGAGAATTATTTCGGGCAAAATGTAATGGACATTAAAATGAATTATATTTTCTACCTCAATAACAGAAATAACTCCATAAATGATGCAATAAAATTCTGAATGAAAGAATGAAGATATAAAAGGCGAGGATTAAAAACAAAATACTCTTTCAAAAGGGCAGTGAAAATGTAACATCACAACGAAATTCATTGAATTGGACCTATTTTTACTTATACTGCATCGTTACATACAAAGCGCTACATATATTCATGACATACATATATAAATTAAATTCATAACACATACACTTCGCAATTCTGATAGAGTAAATGCATTTTTCTGTTTATCAAACTTCAGTCCCGCTCTACGGCATGCCCTCGCGACGATTGCATGGCAATTTTCCTATTTTCTTATGCCAGTGGCTCTGTCAGATTAGAAGCTTTCGAGCTGAAGCTTTGGAGAGAAGTAAAATACAGTTGTGCCTCGTTATATATATTGTGTTTAGGGCAGATCATTGAGGTATTTTAATTTTGGGGGATACGTTTCATGAATTTCCTATGACATTTTAAAAATTTTCGGGAAATTATTAAAATTTTTTGCTAGAGTAAGTGCACGTTTAAAGTGGTAAAATTAACAGAATGAAGTCTTTTCGCCATCGTTTGTTGCGTGCGTCGCTGGGTCAACGGCGAGGACGCGCGCGTGCGTGCGTGCGTGTGTGGGTGCGAGGTGAGAGTTATCGAGGCGAAGATAGCGCGTATTTTAATTGCGAAGATTGGTTTTGTCGCTACGCGATGTCCGCCATTGTAATGACATTCACAACAAATCATTGTTTATTATTAAGTGTGGTAAATTATTTTTTAAGTTAAAGAGAACAATACATTGTCATAATTCTCTCCCACATACATGTACAGATCTTGATAAATATCAAACATTTCAGTTACATTTTCAGAAACACGTTCAACCATGTCGAATAGTGTGTCCAGTAATGGTATTGTTCCAATATCTGTAATCCTCCCGTACTTCATTAGTCAGACTTCATACTCAATGACATTAAAATGTTTTAGGGGTTATCTGTTATCCGTATACTGAATATGAAGAACTTTATTAACTTTTCGATTGTGCAATTCTACACAATCTAATTTTTGCTATGCATACCAGCTGTTTGATTTTAGGGCATGTCCGAATTTTCCAAGTCCTTTTTCAATTATTGTGACGTTGATGTTTTGGACATAATTTCAATTGTAGGTCTTTAAAATGATGTCATATACCTTTTTAACCCTTAGTGAGTTTAACATCTAGTCACACCTAAGTTGCTCGTAGTTATGGAAAATGGACTTCTTCGAAACGAGTAAATATTATTATATATTATACAATATTATTATAACGGGCAACGACGCGGCATCTCCCGGATAGTCGAGAATTTAAGGGTAAGTATTGCTTTATTTTATAATTGATGATTTGAAAATAATAATTAGACAGTATTACATTGAATTAAATCATTTCTAAACATTGCACATGTATTTTAGTAACATATAATAGAATTTATTCATTTAGCAAATTTGTATTACATTATATTATCTATTTCACTCTCTCTCTTTCCTCTCTCTCTTTCCTCTCTCTCTTTCTTCTCTCACTCTTTCCTCTCTCTCCTCTTTCTCCTCTCTCTCATCCTCTCTCCTCACTTCTCTCCTCTCTTCTCCTCTCTCTTCTCACTCTCTCCTCTCCTTCTCACTCTCTTCCTCTCTCTTTTCTCACTCTCTCCTCTCTTCTTCTCACTCTCTCCCTCGTCTCTGCCTCTCTCCCTCTCTCCTCTCTCCTCTCTCTCCCTCTCTCTCTCTCTCCTCCTCTCTCTCCGCTCATCTTCCTCTCTCTCCTCTCTCGCTTCTCTCTCCTCTCTCTCCTCTCTCTCCTCTCTCTCCTCTCTCTCCTCTTCTCTTCTCTCTCCTCTCTCTCCTCTCTCTCTCCTCTCTCTCTCTCCTCTACTCTCCTCTCTCTCTCCTCTCTCTCCTCTCGCTCCTCTCTCTCGTTCCTTCTTCTCCTCGCTCTCACTACTCTCCTCTCTCTCTCCTCATCTCTCGTCCTCCTCTCTCTCACTCTCTCCTCGCCTCTCCTCTCTCCTCTCTCTTCTCTCTCTCTCTCCTCTCTCTCTCCTCTCTCCCTCTCTCTCTCCTCTCTCTCTCCTCTCTCTTCCTCTCTCTTCCTCTCTCTCTATCCTCTCTCGCTCCTTCGCTCTCTCCTCTCTCTCCTCTCTCTTCTCTTCTCTCTCTCTCTCCTCTCTCTCTCTCCTCTCTCTCTCCTCTCTCCTCTCTCTCTCTCCTCTCTCTCCTCTCTCTCTACCTACTTATACATTCAACTTGAGAAGTTTCTTTTTTTGTTTAAATTCTGTCTCTGGAACTGGCACGCTAGTTGGGGTATGTAGGCTAATGTCGTTCCGTTGCCGCTTTATGACGTTGCTTCCGCAACGGGCCGGCGCGGCGCCAGACGCCCTCGTGCCCTCCCGCCTCGCAAGCGCCGACCGTCTCGAGGGCGCGCGCGCCGCGGAGTGGGCGGCCAGGATCGATTTCTGCACCGCCCCCGCCCCGCCCCCCGGCCCGCCCCCGGCCCCCGCCTCACTCCTTAGAAACTGCCAGAACGGCACGGCGCCTCCCAGCTTGCTTGCCCCCTCCCGCACCGCGCCTGAGGACTCGCCTTTTTGAGCGGCGCGCGCCGCCCGCCCCACCCGCCCCCGCACCCGCCCCCGCCCCCGCCCCGCCCCGCCCCGCCCGCCCGCTCGCGTCCGGACGCGTCGCGTCGCGTGGCGTGGCGTCGGCGAGACGGCCGTGAAGGACCCTCGCCGTCCCTCTAGGGGGCTGCTACCCCATGCACGACGTGTCTCAACCACGGGGGTTGCAACGGCTCCGAGGGCGGGTTTTCGGCACTAGCTAGGAAGTGATGTCGAATTCAGTCGCTATCTGGACGAGAATTGTAGCGGCCGGATGTTCTGAAGGGTAGTTTTGCACGGTTTCGCCGACCATACCAGGAGAACGCCGGAACAATATCCTGACACACGCACCAAGGCGCGCGATCACTTCATTTTCATCCCTGCCCTCCTTCCTCCTCGTGAGGCTCGCTATTCGCCGAGCGCCGAACATTCGGCATTCGCCCAGAGGGAGCGAACATTCGCCGAATTCATCCGTTGTTCGGGGTTGTGCGAGCAGTTGCTCGCTGCCCGGCGAAAGCCGAACGTGTGGAGCCACCACGCACTGTCTGTACTTGACACAACAGCTTGCGAACGGGCCAGGGCCTACCGGCAGTGACCCGGCCTCGTGGCCATGGGTTTAAGTAGGGAGTACGTGTAGTTAGTACGAAGACATCCGTAAGCCGTATTCTGGTCTTCTCAACCTGACAAGTGAGTTTTCTAATCGTCACACAGCAACATATCCAGGGACATTGCACCCCTTACACACACACACACACTCTTAAATTCACTGCACTATCTCACATCGCATATCGGGAGCCAAATCGGGAGTTTAGAGCGTGTCCCGAATGGCGCGGTGACCTGAGGTAGACATCTTCAACTCACATTGTTTTCAGCTGTGCAAACCATAGAGCAGTGGGAGATCTGTAACCCAGGCAGCCAGGGTTGACAGCTGAGTTTTGCTATGAATGGGTACTTTATTCTTGTAAGAACGTACTTTGACTCCCCTCTGGATAAAGTTTGCAATAATTTTTGTTTCAATTCATCAAATAAGACAAAATTATTTTAGTCTGAGGCATTGGGAAGAGAGAACATCTTCGAATTAATTTTCACCGTTTGCACTTCCCTGGGCTCTCAGAAAGCTCTGGTCTTGCTGACGAACTTTGAGAAGTAACTCTCCACTTTTCAGGCTATTACGAAATAGAGAATGATGATTTAAACGACCATATAGGTTTCATGGTGATTGGCCGCAGCCTGCCCTGCCACTATCACAAGGGAAAACATCGATCCCTGAAAGTCGAATCCGTAAACCTAGCGCACAGCATTTTCCCAAGTGCTGCGACTGTCATTTTACACATTGTGTTTTCAATTTCTTTACTCTTTACTTTCGTTTAAAAAAAAGGAATTATACATTTATGAGGATAAGTGATTCTGAATTATGGGCAAGCAATGACGTTTCTTTTGAATAATACTTTGTAAAAATTAATGAAATTGTTGTTTCCGTTTTTCAGTAATGTGTTTACTATCCTTACAATTCATATTATTACTAATTATTATTATTATTATTATTATTATTATTATTATTATTATTATTATTATTATTACTATCATCAATTTCATTAGAAAGCTTCGTTGTGTGTGTGTGTGTATGTTTTGCTGTGATAGATAATATTGTTAGCAAATAAATGTATGTCCGTTATGCAAAATCGAAAAACACTTTACTGTACAACATAACTGTTCAAAGTTGTTTCCGCGGCTTTTGCTGTTTGGAAGAAACGCATGAGAAGCCTCGTCGGGTTTTAAGGGGTCACCATTCATGAATCGTGATAGAACTGGCATCTCCTTGGATTGTAGTTACAGGCCTCTTCGATGATACATGCCATTTAGAATCACTACGTCAACTAGGTTTAAAAACTGTAAAGTACTCAAATATTCCGTGCAAACCTCCGGATCTAGACCAATACTGATGGACCGAAGCTGTTTTCGAAATGCAGATCCGCTTTTAAAGCGTGAACCCGGTTCCCTCGAGACGACCATTTCGCTCACCCTGGGCCTCGTGTCCTCAGAGCTTCGGGGAGGGGGTTGCTCGCTTGCGGCCCCCATGGCCGTGCCTCGCCTTTCCAACCTGAGAACTGCAGTGCGCGGAACATCGATTCCGGAAGAACAAGGTTTTCTGAGTTCTGTGAACCTACCTGGTTCGGCGATGGAGTGTGGAAGTGCTTCAGGTGTCTTTGGGTGCCCCTTCATAACCAAATGAATTAATCACTTTGCTTGGAGCCTCATTTCGAAAATAGAAACGCGTTTACTTTTAGATTTTTATTCGTTCATGATTTAAAAATGATTATTATTTCGTAGGAAATGTCACTGCTTCGTACCTTTAAGATATCGATGTTAATTTATTGATTTGTCAAAGAAACTCTTTTATTTAATTAATATCAATGTCTCTTTTGTGTGTACAGGATGAAAGGTTATTTTGCAAGTCAAATGACACGCAATAATCAATTTTTAGTAATCCGTGATCCTGAAAAAATGTTAAAAGTCTCCCTTCTCTCACTGCAAGTATTTATAGTCATCGCGCCACTGATTCGGCTATAAATCTGAACGTTCGTTTCCGTGTGTTTGAAATGCCTTCACGTGTTTCGACAGCTCTACCATTCACCTTTTCTCCTTCTACCGCCTGCGGTGACGGTGGGCCATGAAAGCTCCTCACTTCTTTGATGTAACTCGTGTGGCAGGAGCGATGGAAATCGTTACTCAGGTGCTTAGTTGTCGACGTATTTTCACTTGTGTCGCCATTTCTCAGGCCGCGTCTTCCTGCATTCGCAGAGCTCTGCTCGCGGCGTGGCCGCTTTCTCTCGCTGATTAGCATTCGAAGCCTTTATCATCAGAGTTAAATTTATGGCTAGTACCAACTTACACAGAAGAAAATTGAAGGTTATTCCCAGAGACGACTGCCAATTACACGAAAAACCTTGAAAGGGCCTGTTGAAAACTATAAATATGACGAGATAATACAATCGTTTTAGCCACAATATTCTTCTTTCGTATTGTGAATGGTGCCTAGCAAATTTTCGTTTGTAATTTTCCTCAGAAAACGTGGCGATAAAAGAATGAGAGACTTATTTTTTGAGTTGTAAGTAGATCTTAAGTAGTCGTTGCCCAGAAGAGTGCTGTCGTTTCGTAGTAATCGTACATGTAAATCATGAACATTTGCTTGCCTCGGCAAGGCACAAGCAATGCATTCCAGCGCGTCGATAGATATTATCTCCACCGCAGAAGGTACTTCTTTGCCGCGAGGTAATGCCGTGCTGTGTGTCTGATATTTCGATAAAGTGACCACCGAGGGAAGTAGCGAGGGAAACGTACGTCGTCCTGCATTTCTGATGGTCGTGTGCGCGTCGCTCGCAGGCTGTTTGCTTCTCCAGTCCAGTGTCGTGAGGAACACCCGATGACCGAAGCCATCAACTGCGTCAACATTTGCATGCAGTGAGTCGCCATCCTATTTACGTTAGGAGCAAATTGAAGCATGTAACGCGCCAAATGTTTAATATAAAAGCTAACTACAATAGAACCTTGGTGATCCGAACTATTCTGTTGTACAGGTATGGTCTGTTCGGATTCGGATATGTTCGGATTAACCGAAAAAATGTATCGTACGTATAAAAATACATCTGTAGGATTCCCAGACAATGCAAAGCAGCGTATGATGTGAAAAAATGGAAGCGTTGCGTAGCTATCGCATCATCAAGCAGATTCAGTTCCTTGTGGCAAAACACGGTTACGAATTTTGCAAGTTCCTCTAAGTGAAAATTACTGCTACATAAGTATGTGATATACACCATTGTTACCAATGCAATAAACGTTTCATTTCGACAGTTTGTTTCAATAATTAGTTGTTCAGTTCTACAGTAATTACAGAGTCATTTCTTTACTCTACAAATAAGAATTTTATTTATTTTCTTTGATTCTTCCATCTCCAATTATGTTCGGATTATCCGAAATTTCGGATCAGCGGGTTTCGGGTTAGCGAGGTTCTCTTGAATGTTCAAAATGGCATCTGTGGTTCATATCGCATGTGAATGTAAAATTTGCCATGGTGCTTTCCTTGCGCTTTTACGATTTTATTCCTTTATCACTCTGTAGCTTTTACACATCGGCAGGAAACCAAAGATTAGGCACTAATTAATAAATTGTTCTTGATGATTATTTCACTCCTTTGAGTGAATTGGCATTTATTGCTGAAGATGATACTCCCGTATAACCGCCTAATTTCCGCCTACATTCTTTAATGGAATCAAGCAATTAATGCAAACATTGTATGTTGGTATGTCAATGTACATAACCAACAATGAACATAAAATTTAAAAAATGTTTATTACCAGTAAGCCACTTGATACTGATAGTTCTTATATAATCCATTTATTGTGTTTTCTTGATAAGAAACTCATCAAAAAATTTATCTTGTACGGATTCTGTGTTGGGCTATTTCTTTGCATAATGGTTTGGTGTTGTTTGTGTGGAAAAAGCAGGAGAGACACATTGATGTGTCAAGAACGTGTATTTGTCCGTCAATTAAAAACCAAATTAATTTCTAAAGCTACGTCGTTTTTTTCGAATACCGTTCCCTACACATAGAGATGAAAAATCGAGATGGACAATTCGTCATGGAGTGACTCATTCATGTCTCAAAGAACTAAGCTTCTTAATGACTGGCATTAGCAGCGGCAACGGGGCTTGTAGTCTTGTAGTCTTGTTTGGTCACAATATACGAGATGAAATATGAGGGCCAGACACGACTATGACTTATTTTCTTCTTAGAAATCGGCATGAAAACACGTTATTCCCGCGCATTCAGTTATTCAAATATATACATAATAGAGTTGAAACTCGCGGCTTCGTGGTGACTATTTCTCCCGTGACGATGAACAATAGAGTGTAATTTCCTTTGCGCCCACTACTAATTCTTCATTTTTTGTCTTCTGCAAGTGTATAAGTGAACTATTATTGTTATTATCATCATCATCATCATCATCATCAGTGGCTCAACAGCAATGAGGCCACTTCGGTGCCTCTGACCGGGGCGTTCTAGGGTTCGAGGCGCGACCTGTGGCAAGATTTGAGAAACTAGCTTGTCCGCTAGTTCGAATTGAGTCGCTTCCTGGAGGAGCATTCTAGAAGCCAGCTGCTCTGATAAGTATTTTCCGTAGTTTCTCCAATCAACACCGGGCGAATGCCGGAGCAGCAACAAACCAAACAAACGGGCCACGGATCGCGCGCGATCTTTCCTTTCTCTTCTTTGACCTATCCTTTGACCTGACCTTACTTACACACACTTACACTTATATTCACTACACTACCACACATGCATGGAGGGCAGTGTGATCTCTAAGGAAATACCTGGTTGGGGAAAAGTCCGCTAGCCGACAGTAGGTCGGCAGTGGGGGACTATCACCGCCACCTCCCGCGCAAAAGCATGCACTGCAATTACGAGCCTAATGATCTTAGTGGTTGACGAAACTTGAATCACTAATCATACATTGAATCGAGGCATAGTCCATGAGGCCTTTTTTGTCATCTGACCGCTTAAACATCTCACATTGTACAAGTCTTCCAAACATACAACAAAGAATGAGAGAGCGAAGAGTTTACATTTATTCCTGGAAGTGCAAATTAGAGTCCATCCCAACATGCGCTCCGAGCCGTTGAGTAAACGTGGACGAACCCCGATCAGGACGGCTGCGTAAGACCTAAACCTACGAAGTAATTCAAATGTTATTGTCCTCTGAAAAAGCGAATAATTGCGTTCCACGTGGGAAGGAAAGACAAACGGAAAAGGAACAGAACATCCGCAGCCGTGAGAGCGCGAGTCAAGGTTGCGACCTCTCTTCTTAACATCTGCGATGAAGAGGGGGCGTGGTCGGGGCCAGATTAGACGACCGGTCCCACACAGTCGTAAATGCAAGTAGTATACTAATTACGGTGCTTCGGATGTAATAGCTCTCGAAATGACTTCTATTTACGAACTTTTGTCTTCATATATTTCAACTACGTTTTCCTTTAAGGTTTGACACTTTTCACTTGCTGTTTTTATTGCTTGCATTAAGATTCTTCCATCTTGCCTACACATTCAAAGATTAGCTGGTCCACACTTTGTTCATCTTTTCTTTGCATTCACTGCTAAGGTTCTTAATGATTTTAAATCCATGAAATATGATCTTGATCTTCTTTGGCCAGATGGAAAAGTAAAGATTGACGTGAGTGTTAATTTTCATTTTCCTACGTACAAAGGAAAAATGATTTTGTTACATTGTCTTTGTGTACTGGTTGTCAGTCTTTCCCACTTTTCCTGACCAATTTCTTGGAGGAGCAGTGCACTTGTAGCTTTTGCTTCCCGGAGTCTTTCTGCTCTTCAGGGGAAGGGTGAAATGGAGGCCAGCCCATCGCGGGCCCTCGTGGCAGGGGGCGGAACGAAGTGCCTCTTCTGGCAGAGCACCCATGGCCCTTGCGTACTGCGCTGCTCCAGAAGCCATTTGAACTCGGGCAGCGGCGCCGTGGACATCAGGAATCGTAGACAATAAATTTCGGCGGCTCAAAGTCGTTTTCGACATCTCCCTGCAATTATTGCGTATCAATCGTATCGCGTGTCCTTTCTTCTGATACTCAAAAGCGGTGTACGTTAGGGTTGTGTACAAAAAATCTCTCTCTCTCTCTTTACTTTTCACGCCGGTGGCAATCGCGTAACTTCGCATGTGCATATCGGGAGGGAAATGTACAGTCACATACACGATTGTACAAGGGAAAAAGAGATGTCTAGCGAAGTCTAGGATTGTCCCCCACACAGAGGTCCGCTGCACCCAACTGTGATCAGCTGGTTTTGAAAATGCACCACCGACGGGGATCCAAGCTCGTACCACTTTGTCCGTGACGCTGGAGTTGCAGACGGTTGCAAGTTGAGTAGGACTCGCAGTTATTCGGCGTAAATGGGATCGCTATTAGCTCGGATACGAAAACTCTCAGCGAATCTTCTCTTCACTTGTAAAGGAACGTAAAAGATGTGTACATTTTTAGTTTAATGTTGAAGAACCCTTAATATACATGTACATACATCAATAAAAATAGTAGTTTATGTAAGTAGTTCATGATGTAAAGCATTATTGTATACGTACCTTTTGAAAACAAGTGACATTAGAAGCGAGTTTTCGAATTAGTACGAATGCAATAAAGCATCATTACAGACGAGTTCTATACTTTTTTTTGTATAACAGCATTATATATTTATAGAAGAATCAAATTTAATTTTGTAAAACAACTTTCGTGAGACGTCTAGTATTATCCAGCATCTGTTCGATTCTCTCGCTGCGATTGACTGAATGTGTGATGACGCAATCATTTGCGCTGCAAAATGCTTTTACGTTATAATTTTTGCCGTAAACTGAGCGATTACGTACGATTTCTTGCAACAGAAAATGACGTGTGTAATGCTGGTAGACAAACAACTTATTTATGTACACATATTCGACAAGTGACTCTCCGTAGGCTCAACCACAGAGAGTTCATACTCTGTGAAGAGTCGTGCTCTATAGAGTGTTAACAGGAATCTTGGATCCTGAAAGACGACAATGTTTGTTTGTTGGTTGTAATAAGAATTAGACTCAATATATACTGCGAAAGAGGGAATGTAAACCCCTACAACTGGCCTGAACGCATTTTCTGTTCTATACGAGAAAGAAACCTAAGTTTAGTTCAAAACCTAATTTATATACTTGCTTTTTTTCGTTTAGCAGTGGATTTTTTTGTTTGTTTTTGTTTTTCTGGTGTCTTTCTTGGATAACCGATATCCTCGATTAACCAAATCTCGAATAATCGCAGTCCTCTGTACACACAGTGAGCTCCCGGACAGGGTTTGGGCTTTATTTCTCGACTGTGGCGTGGGCCGGGCGGGACCGTCGCTTTTTCCCACGCGCGCTGCAGCTCTAAACAACAGTTATGCACAGTAAAATTACCATACCGACATCAGACAGAGACGGAGAAACGTCATTAAAGAGGGAAATAATCACGAAAATATGCCGTCATAAGAACTGGCATTAAAAACGGTTATGTTCTCCATCCTACTACAGCAGTGTGCTGTCGTCGTTTTCTATCGACGCAAGAAAGACTTGTTGAATTAGAAAGCCGAGTCTTGGAGAGTAGATTCCTTTGCGTTCTACCCATTGTTATGCGTAATTGGGGGAGAGGTTAGGAGGAGGAAGGAAGAAGAGAATGAGTTGGAGGGCCGGGGCGCGCCGAGTGGGAGGATGTGGAGGGAGACAGAAGCTGCAGCTGCCGTGAGAGAGGGACCGCGTGCCGTGCGAGCTGCGGAGCAAGAGGGAGAAGAGAGCAGGATAGCAGTTCACCTTGACCTATGACGTAAGTGGCCGGGCAAGCAACCCGTGAGAGCGGGACGCTAGCTCCGGGAGGATACAGTCCCCCCGCACGAATGCCGCCGCTTGGCCCCCACCTCCTCGACCGCCCACACCACTTTTCCACCCGCCCACTCATCCTCGCAGCCGCCCATTCGCCCGCTCTTCCACCCTCTCACACCCTCCCTCCCGTCCACCCGGCAAATTCATCTACCACCCCCGTTCTCTCGCCCTTCCCGCGCTTTCTTCATCACTCCCGCCCGCCCTCACGCCTGCCCT
>BOPP01000135.1:1249024-1322852 GCA_017312745.1 Gryllus bimaculatus | reverse complement strand
ATAGACTTCGTGCTGTGAGAACATGGAGAACAATAACCATATTTCTTACGGCGGCCGACCTTCATCTCAGCATTTGCTCAAAGGGTCAGGAAAACCTGACCTTGTTACAAAGGGCCTTAGCTCTTAGTTGTTGCTGATACAAGTTGCAAATGTTGATCACGTATTCAATGTACCTGAATTATAAAACTTTTAATTAAGCAGTCATTTTTAAATTCAACAAAATTACTAATGTATGATTTGTAAATTAACGAAAATCTCGTACTTAAAAATATTTAATAAATTCTGAACGTTTTTTAAATAAGAAATATTTTAATAGATAACAAAATATCGTCCATGCTCTAGGAAAGTAAAATATGTAACAAAGCATCGTTTAGCAGAAATTACCATTTTAATATGAGTCGACCTGTTTATTGCGATGACAAAGAATTTTTCTCTAAACACAGTCTGTCTTGAGAACTCTCTTTATTTTTTTCACAGCAAATATGTGCAATTTCCTTTATTTTTACCCGTCACTTGACTAATGCGTATAACTGACGATTTGTAAGGTGTGTCACTATTTCTGTGCCCCTAGTATACTTTTTAAAATATATTTCCTTTGCAAAAGAGGGGGTGAAATAAAGAATGAAAGATATGTTTTTAAACTCCCTTTTACATTTTCCTTAAAACGTATTCAAAGCTACTTCTCAAAGTATTTTAGGGCTTCTGAAATTTCGGCGGTTTTTCAGGAGAGGTAAAGAAAGACCTCCTCTTTTTTTTCTTTTGGGTGTAACGGAAAAATAAATATTTTCTGTGATATTTAAAAAAACTTTTGCATTTTTTTATACATTGAAAATTTATTTTATTGTGATTTTCTGTTGACTTGCGTAAAAAAGTATTTTTCGTGATCAATTACGTGTTATCTTTTCTAAGTATCAACGAATGCTTTTGCTGTGTGTTAAAATAACTTTACCGCTTCGTAGTAAATAAAAGTGTACTCGAACATGAAGTTTTTTTGTTTCTGAATTGTTCGAAAATTCTGTTCTCTCTGAATAAAATTTAAATATTATTAAAAGACAAAATTTAAAAAGTAAAAATATAATAAATATCTCATGAAAATGTCACATGATTACAATACATGACTGAAACCTTCGACATATTTTATGAGTGTCTATATAATTTCTTCTTGTATTAGGTCGTCTACATTGTTTCGAAAGCCAATGAACAGAAAGTTACCGACATCTCTCGCACCTTTTGGGGCAGTTAAATAAGGAGAGAAACTCATTCTGGGTTTCGAACTCGCACCAAGCAGCCATTAGTCATTTACCTACGTCACAATTACTTTGAACCTTCAAGTTAATTATGAATCAGTAGCACTATCCATCATCCCTTTCTCCCGCTGCATCGACACTCTTGGACGACATTTTTCGCGTACTTCCTAGGCTCTCTCAAACAACGTTGAATACGGAGAGGCATGTCGAATTTGTAATCGTCACGAAACTTCAAACGTCAGAAAATGAAAAGTTTTGGGGTGACGTTATTGTCATTTTACCCCACATCGTGAAGCTGTTTTGCTTAGAAGTTAAACAATAATTTACTACCTCAAAAATTATGTTGTACTGGTAATGAAAGTATCTCTCGCCAGTAGCAATGCATTTAACGCAAGGTACTATTCGCAATACTCATTTCAAATGTCCTACCAAAAATCACTTAACCAGCAAAATCATGTATGTTAGTACAATCATTTATGAATCTACTATATAAATACTATATAAATATTTGTTTCATGATTTCAAACCTGCTGATGTCTATAATATTACCGTTCAAATATTCGGCTAGATCAGACTACAACTGTTTGATTTCACGCCTAAGCCTCCACCAAAGAACGGACGGATTGAGCGCAGTGTTAATTAATTATTCATTAATTCTGGTGGCAGTGAAGCTACGTCTCTCTACATTCATACACAGATATTTTTACCATAAGAACAGCAGTTACCAGAATTTTGGATCGAGCTACACTTTGTCCATTTTCCTGTTGAACGTCGATATCACATCCCCACAAGATATCTAACTGCATCCAGAAAAGCTTGTCAATAGGTACATTGTTATTCAATCAAAATGATATCATGTATTGTTATGATATGAAAATATCTGTAAAATTACAACGAAACATTGCCGAGTTAAAGTAAGTCTCGCACTCGGCATTTCGAGAGTATGACGTATAGTCACGCGACCTTTAGATTGGTTTGCAACCAAAGTAATGCTAGTATACACTGGTGTCATTTTTTTATTTTGCCTATTCTTGTCTACAATCTGTAGTACATGCTATTGGTATTTGGAGAATAATTCATTCGCGAGGACCGAGAGGTTACCTGGACACGGGTTGCACTTGGCTGGAGTTCTAAAAGAAATCTGTGAGAGAGTCGTCGCTTCCCCATAGAACCTTCAGAGGAGAAAATTTCAGAACCCAAACATTCGAGAAGTCATCGCTGGCAAACTGAGTGGAATAGTGTCAGTCCAAAGAAACTAAATTCCATCCTGCAAGGCTTACCACATTTCCAATAATCTAGAACGATAAACTATATACAATCGAGCGGGTTTCAATGCAAATTTGCATACATGAACAATTTTACTCTTCTTTAACATCATTATAGTAATATTCCAAATATACGATTACGGGGGAAATTGAAAACTCTTTAGGTTGTCTTTAGGTTGTGAAGAATGTAACTTATTAGACTAAAGAGATTAGAAAACTATGTGCCCTACTATAGCATCTCTAGTTTTAAATTGTAATTTAAAGATAACTCTGCGTTTCAAATTTTGAAGAAAGTTCCCACTGCAATTTTTTATTTTTATTTATTCATACACATAACTTAATAAGAAAACATACTTTTTCCCTATCGCACTGGTTTTTAGAAACGGTATCTTACAATTATTAGTAAAAATATTAACAAGTAAACGTCCTGTATACACATTGCTTATATAATTATCAATAATTCCAATAAAACAACGATAAAACTTATAATATATTTGGGCAAATTAAAATACAGAATATATAGCACAAAGTATAAGTTCTACACAAAAAATGTAAAATACTTATCTTTTAATCGTATAATGGGAAGTATCATCTCGTTTTAAACGCCAGAAGTAATCTCCCAACATACCAGCGTTCCAACGACCTCGAAACCGGTCTTGTAGCCTTTTTACATCCTGGTGAAACTGCTCTCCTTATTCTTATCTCAAACCTTCTAGATATGAAGGGAAGAAAGAGAAATGGGGATAAAAAAATATTTTTTAATGACATAAGCATTTCACAAATAGTTCAGAGTTCACAAATAGTAGCAGATAAAAGCATTTAACAAATTTTTCGCCAAAAGTTTCCACATTTTGAGCTCTGTGATTACCTTGAAGAACTTGTATCATGGCGTTAAGCGATGTCCACGCGCATTGTTCTTTGTCATTTACTTTTTTAGATATTTGGGATTTTTCATTAAAAGGTGTATTTGTGAAACGATAAAAACATTCATTTAACTTTGCGTCACTTAATTTTAAAAAGTAGATTTTAAGTATAAAATTATGTCGCCTGTTTTATTAAATTTTATTCAGATAATTCTTCATTAAACCGAGTTTTGTTTATAGAGGAGGTAAAATACTGCCGGTTTGACTTTTATTTGAGGCAAAGGAGCACACATGTCTTCGCTGTGAGGTATTGTTTTCATTACAGAATTTACACTAGGGTACTCAATATTACGCTTGAATTTCTTCGAAAATCCTCTTAAATCAGTCAAGCGAAAGTAGCAGTAGTTGAAGTGATTGCCAGGTTCGCACTACAGTGTTATTGCAAATAGCATGTACAACTAGTCTATAGACTAATACGGACAAAACATATGTGTACCTCAAAAAAAAGAACCAAGAGACATCTAATGCTAACATACTGTAACAGAAAGCTATAATAGCAATCGTGTTAGGCAGTGTGATAGGAGACCCTTGGTGCGAATGGCGCATGCCGAGCATATTACTTAGCGAATAGCGAATCTTCGCTGGGGTACTACAGTCAGGGGAAGGAGTTGCCAAAATTGTCATTAACTTCTAACTGCAAGCTTTCTGCGTCGAATACTGTGAGCACATGGTCGACGGCTTCTGCATCTCACTTACTTGTAGAAAATAGCTTAAGGGCACGTTCCCCGTGACAATGCTTTCACGCTAGGATGCACCTTCTCCGATTTCTCCAATTGCAAAAAAATATTATATAATCTTGCATAACGTTCTCTGGATTTTCTAGTGTTAGCTTGAAGCAAAATGTCTGGTGCAGTTCCAAATCAGTTTTTGAATACACGTCTTCTTCCATTGCAAATTTCGCGCAATTTTCTCCTCAATTGACATCCAACCGTCAGTTAACAAAATGTATCACAATCCCCTAACGGAATAATACGATCCCGTGCTTGTCAGTTAAATGTGTATATTAGACGGACAAATGGTCCTAAAATTGAAGTCTCGAGTTAACTTTTGCACTACACATGGCAAAAGAGACTTCTCAGACACGGCGTAATTCCTTCATTCGGCCTATCAGTCACCTATGCGCCCGAAAACGCAGATCAATCTGTCAACCTACTTATCGGCCTCGTCTGGGAACTCCTCCGTCTTCATGGAAACGTCCACTTGCTGACCTAATGTAAATTACTATTTTACACTCATTATGATTTAAAAGTTTAATGAGTAGAACGTGGATTGGGTTGTGGATTGGAAAGTGCAGGTTTTTGGAATTCGCGAGAATAAGAAGCACTTTAGCCGTGCCTTTGAATTCCGCTCTTGCTTAAGATTTCGTCCACAAACGATCGTTTCTGTCTCTGGAAGTGTTGCTTCGTCGATTGGAAGGAATGAGTTTCATAGCTCTACTTTCTGGCAGGATGTAAGGATTGATAAAATGTTTGCTCTGTTCTATGACGTGAAAAGTTATGCGCTTTGACTTTGCCATAAAGTCTGCCTCAAGAATTTGCCTCGTAAAAGTATGTTCCATTTCACACGAACGAGGAAAAGTGAGCTTTTACAGACTCTTTCTAAACTGTTGGCTTCGTGGAACGAAATGTGGAGTACTAAAAGTTATAAAAAGTAATGCCACCATGGCTTTGATCATTACGCGTGATCTGGAAAATTGTAATCTGTAACGAAATAGATAAAACTGGTGTTAGTACCCTCGCAACTAATTCATTTGTTGATACAAGAGGAATTTTTAAACTATGGTGATTTATACTTCACCAGTGGAATAGCCTTTCTTATAATTTCCACTATATTTCAATGCGATTACGATGTTATTAATAATAAATATTCAATTTAATTTTTAATTATCGATTAATATTTTGGCTGTTTATCTGGTTGCTGTATTCCTAGTGTTCCCTCTCTACCAACTTTCAGTGGTACGTGCGATTTTCTGCGGGAATGGGTATTTCATTGAAGGTCATTTTCTTTTCTTTTTTTCTTTTTCTTTCGTTAGTTTGAATGAGATACATCTGCGTTGAGTGTGTTCGCAGCACTCTCAGAGAGCTGTTAGATAGGCCCGATTCAGGAGTTGGGATGCGCTACGAGCAGTTTGTGGATCCGAAGGTCAAATCTGAAGTCTCAGCGGCGCACGAGAGTCTCGGTTCCTTATTGTAGTCCTATTCCCTTTTTAAGAGCCAACGGTTGAATGGCAGCACTTCTGTCCAAGAATAGCGTTCAAAAAGAAGGGAGTCTTAGGGGTCGTGTTTGGAATGAATTAAGAACAGCTAGAAAATATATTGCAGTAATTGAAATCTCATTCTTTAGAAAATATATGTTAGGTTGTATCAGGATTTGTGAAAACAAGCTTTCAGTTGAAAAGCTCTGATAAATTCCTCGTCCTAGTTGTGTGCTTTGCCTGACCCGGATCTGCAAATACCCGGACATGCAAGATCTGGAGAGCACTGCTGTTTATATATATATATATATATAAACAACGGAAGGAACCGCGAAGTTTTATTTTCTCAGGAGAAAAGTAACAATGTTTCTAGTCTTATGGAGGTTATAACTTAATCCGTTTTCACGTGACAAGTGTTAATTTTTTTGTTTGTTTCACTTGTCAGCTTAATTAAATGGGAATGATATTTACTTATTTGTAGAATGATTTATTGAAGTTGCTTTTCCCACTTGCAATAGAACCTCTGATCCTCCTTGTAGGAAGTAATAATTAGAAGACATTAAATAATTCTGTTCGTTTAAAGTGTCTTTTTGTACGGATGTGTTTTGCTAAATATTGTCTGAATATGAAGAACATTGGGAATTTTCTGCTGCAATGAAAAGCTCTTACAAGCCTTTTCAGGAATCCGGCTCTCCTAGAGTATACTGTACATAACTAATTCCTAAGATAATGGTAATGTGCAAGGAAAGCAGTTCTCTCAAGAAATTGTGGACTCCTTATCGCTCCACGTACCTGACAATCTCGTGTTCGTGCAAATTACTGCCACGGAGCTCCGATTTCATTGAAAACAGAAAAAGGTGCGCGGGCATTTGCATGCGTCGGCCTTGCGCGCGCGGCCCCTCCCGCCGCGCTGTGGTGTCCGAGTGCGGAGACCGGTCGGTTGCTTGGTAGTTAGTGGTTACGGGCGCGTCAACGGCGATGGTCGTTCGTCCCGTAAGTGTAGCGCGTGTTTTTTTCCCGTGTGGTAGCGGTGATCTGCCCGCGCTGCATGGCGAGATTCGGCGACCGTTGGCTAGCGGAGTTTGACGCATCCCCCACCAGTGGGGTACTGCCTCACGCGGGCCAAGCTCTAAGCTCCCGACCGATCCCCCGGCATGTGTGGTCGTGTAGTGCATGTAAGTATGTGTAAGGCACGAGGACAGAATAAGGAAGAGGACGGTAAGATCGTGCGCTGTCCGTGGCTCTTTTGTTAGGGTACTGCTCCGGCATTCGCGTAGTGTTGATCAGAGGAAGCCCGGAAAAGTACCGATCAGAGCAGCCGACCTCCGAAATCTCGTCCAGTCAGCGACTGAATGCGACCTAGCTGAGAAGCTAGCGCCGAGCATCTTGCCTCTGTGGGGACTGGAGCATAGGTCAGAGGCACTGCAGCGACCAATTGCTGTTCTGAGCGGCGTGTCCCGGGCGGAGGGAGCTGCAGGGGGGGGGATCCGTTGGGGGCGAACTCCCGCCACGCCTCCCGCGTTCAACGCCATCCAGGTGGCTGGATTTTCGATACCAGTCACACGAGGTCGTAGAGCTACGTAGAATTTAGCCGCACTCTGGAAGACAATTATAGTGTTCGGCTGATCTGATCACACCTTACACACACACACACACACACACACACAAACACACACACACACAAACACACACACACACACACACACTTACATGCTGTTTATTAGCACACGTGTAGGAAGACAAGCCGGGAGCTTAGAGCTTTTCCCGAGTGGGAGATACCTCCTTGAGGAAAACTCCGTAAACCGACGAGTCGGTCGGCGCCGGATCTCGACGTACAGCGGAGGAGTGCCTGCTCCCGCGGGGAAGAACATGTACTACGCTGACAGGTCTGATGATCTTAGAAGTTGCCGCAGCCGGAGACTCCATTCCATCACCTATCGCTCCGTTGCCGCCGTTGTCCAGTCGCCTGCGCCCCTCGCCCTCCCGCCAGCGCCCTTCCCGTCCGCCCTTTCGTCCACCCCACATGGGCGCGCGCTCGAGGAGGCCTGCGCGGCGGAGCGTCCAGCCGTGGCCACGCAGCCCGACGCCCGCCCCCCGCCCGGCTTTGTAACCGGGGTCGGAAAAGGAAGTCGGGGCGAGTTGCTAGCTTAAAAGGACACTTTGTCAAAGAGGGGTTTCGGACGTTTCCAAACGAAACTTCATTCTAAATTAAGCTCCTTTGTGGCTGCAATAAATAGTGATCAACATTCCGTGTCAGTGAAACCGTGCGTCGAAGGTATTTTGGGAATTTGAGAGAGGAGATGGGATTTGAAGTGTTCGTGGTGCCATGGACAGTCGTTGTCTTCCGGACAATACTTGTTCCTGATGTTTGTATATCATATTAGTTTTACAGTCCAGGAAAATTAACATTGAAAATGCATTCACACTTTTTGTGCAGGACTTTTGCCGTTGGTTAATTCGATTACTGCACTTCCGTAAGTAACATAAAATGTCATATCGCCCGAACGCCTCTATTGTAATTATGTAAATGTAAAAATATTTAAGTGGTTAGGCAGGGTGAAGAGCTGAGCATCGCCAGAAAACAGATTATTGTAGAAAAAAAATTGTGTTTCTTTTTTTGCGTATAGGCCAACTTGCACCACGCGTGCATCCTGCCTCAGCAAGTGCAAGTACCTTCTGGGGAAAGTCAGAATTTCAGCTGAATTCCGATTTTTATCCCCCAAGATTGTTAGCCCTCGAGGAATGGACGATGAGATGAAGATGATAGTGAAGGGTACACACACACATACAGACATACACAAATACACCCTTGCTCGAGGCGGGATTTGAAACCGCTGTCTTCTGGTTCGAGATCGCATCAACGATCTCGGCCATCTGACATCATTATAACAATTTTAATTTTATTATTATTATATTGTTTTGCTTTGTTTCGTGAATCGGCCATCATGGAGCACGCGTACCTGCTTCCCACCAGGGCTCAGACTTCACTATCGGGCTAGATGCACGTTACTTTTTCCATAACGGGAATGATTCCATTTTTGCTCCCCAGGGTTACTAGCCCTGGAGGATGGGATGAAATGATGATTAGGGTGAAATACACACACACAAACATGCAGACACACACACATAACACAAGCATGCTCGAGGCGGGACTCGAATCCATGATCCTTTGGTCCGAAGCCGCCATTACACTACTGCCGTAGCGATCTCGTCATCGGATCGGAATTATTATTATTATTATTATTATTATTATTATTATTATTATTATTATTATTATTATTATCATCATCGTGCCGCTCTCGGTACGAACGTCCTTCCCTCGTCACAAATGAATAACTAATTTTAACATTCTTCCTTTGGCACATTTCTATGAACCTTGAGCTATCATTTACGACATGAGTAATATTATTCAAAAGTTTTCATGCATTCAGTTGGTCGTCGTTTTGTTTAGTGTTAAAAATGACCATCAAAGAATATAGGATATTTGCATAATAGTATTTTTGCTGTCAAATCCACCATATAATTTATTCAATGGGATTCAATATTTTACATTAATTTAGAACGAAGATGATTGATTTTCATCGTTTTGTAATCTCTAATGTATTTTTCATAATAATGGTGATCTACTGGGTGTTTCAAATTTCGAATAGATAATGTGATCGAACTGATATTAGGAGTTATTGACAACGTCCGTAACTGACCGTTCTCATACCTGTTAAGTATAGGATTTGAGGATAAAATGTGATTCCTCTGTCGTTCAATGCTGCAAAAGTGCTTTAATGTAGCATGTTTTTCACCAATTGAATTTGGGATTGTTCCAAGGAATCTCTGTTCGTTCCTCCTGCTGTTTACTTTTTCGAGTATCGTTTACGACCCTCTAAATACGTGCTCGTTGACTACAATATTATCCAACCCGATATGGTGTTGGCAATAAAAATAATTTATGGATACATGATACGTTCTTACAACATTCTCGATTCAACATTATTCCCTCGCTCTATGTTGTCGTCCTTGAATTTTTTCCTGTCCATGACATGAGAGAAACTTACTATAAGTAGAAAACTGGCTCTTATATTTCTTGATTGCTTTGTTTCTTGGCATCGTTTAATGTGTGCGTTTTAAGAACAATGTTGCTGTAAATTTAAAAGAATGCTGTGTGTTTTTCTTTTTCTGTTTTAACCTTACTGGGAGTGCTCATCTAATTGCGATTGCATTCCTGATTTGGAAATGTCTTCCAACACATTTTCAACTTTTTTTAATGTAGAACTATGGCGAAGACTTCTTCAGTAGATCCCATTTTTGTTGTAGGTAATAAATTCGTAGCAAGTTGTGAGAAACGTCATAAATAAATATCCACATTCTTGAAGGTACCTGAATTGTTGGCCACATACAGGATCAATAACCTTTGTAGTTGACGCATCCGAAATCTAATCAGTCCATAATGGGTGGCACTGGGTGGTATTTTGTTATTTAATTTTCAAATTTGTATGTGTAGAATAATTATGAATTAACAATATGTCGTGTCATTTGTGAATAAAATAGAAATAAAGTCGTTGTGCATTAGTTCTCGTGTGAGCAAGCGTATACCCTCTAGGACAAAGTTTACTGGTGGCCTACAGATTCGCTTAAAGGAAGGCGATCGTCAGATGTTCATTGTTCGCCTGTTGCCTCCACTCGCGCGCCACATTCCCGTAGCATGATGGAATTCAATTGCGCGGAGTCAGTTAGATTCGCGGGACTTCATTTTCGCTCGTCTCCTCGACAGACGTTGTGTGAGAAGGCATGACAAAGGCAGTAAGGTTTGTGGGTTATTTTCTTTGGGGGATTATTTATATTGTTAGATTAAGTTAACAATTATTAGTAGGATCATTCATGTTTTTAGACACTCTCTGGGACGTTGGGCGTTAAGCAGAGTTTTATCTTTACTAGTAACATCACGGATTCGTATAATGCAATAGTCGTTGCAAAGTTCGTTGACCAGCCATCACCTCCACTCACGCGTCAGTGGCATAATGTCATAGAATTTCATTGCGCAGAGTAAGGTGGCTTCGCCGGACTTCGTCTCCGCTCGCCTCATCGACTGCCTTTGTGCGAGACGGCACGATCCTCATGAGAAATGCAATTCGCGCCGCTGTGTTTGGGGTTTCATCGTCCAGTTAGCCCGCGCCCATTTCCAGCAAATAGCCTTCTCGTCATCTTCGTCACGCGGCTACTTTCTGCCGGCGGACGCCATAAACAGCGTCGCTAGTTCTAGTGCTGTTTTTTTGTGGCCGTCGCCCTCTTCGTCGAGGTGCGGAGGTGTCTCCCTCCGACGGAGCAAACGCTGCCGCCTGCACGGCGACGATTCAGTGGGGGGGCTATGCGGAGGCATGTCTCGCGATTGGCTCCGTTCAAACCACCACGACCACCGTATTGTCGGCTTTGGATTTTATTTTCTATGCGCTATGTGGAGCTGATTATTACACTACGTGGTTTATGTTTCAATACATTTAGGACATTTCTCATCAGCCCATGTGGAACTCTCATGACTCGTAAATTAAAACAGATTCTCTCCGAATGTGACCATTTTAAGGAATGGAATTAATTATTATTTTTGATATTGTAATTGCTATTAAGATTAATATTATTTCTATAAACTCTGATATTACTTTTGATATTTATGATATTGTGTATGATATTTCTTTGTAGCTGATTTTGTAAATATTTTTCGGAGAAATATAACGTAACCGTTAAAAAAGGATGACAAATTATTGTGTAAACTCGCTACTTTGGTCTTCTAAAGTGAGATAGAAAGTTAAACTGATGCTGTGTACATTTTTGAGGAGCCCATAACAACACATGGAAAGAATAAAGAAAAACTTAACATACCAGAAATAGATCATTTTGGAAGATCCCGCCGAGACGATGTAAGTAATGTATGACGTCATGGATACTCACAGCGACCACAGACACAGAGCTTTCATGTAACAAATATATTTATAAACAAAAAACAAAACAAATATATACACTTAATAATCTACTTACACCCTAGTCTGATAGAACTACATCCCCTGATCGCGGAGCGATCCCAAAACCCGATTGAAGATGGTTTTTGATTGTGGCATTCGCCACTACCTACTTTGAAGCGCGCACAAAGCCTAGCTTCCGTGACCGGATTTCACGCTGGGACAACAAGTCAGTTCTGGCGCACCAACGGCTGGTTTGCCTCGACGTCAGGAGCATCTTATCCGATTGGAGAACGTGCGTGAATCGTGGCACTCCAACCCTCTTCACCTCGGAGCACGCAACACCAGCATCGCTGCCCCCGTGACGCAGTCACCCAGACATAACAGGTCCGCAGGCTCGACAACAGTTGACTCGAGCCTTCGCGAGCCTGGCTTGCCCGGCATATGCACCGCTGGCGCCAAGTTTTGTGCACACGACGACAGGTTCTCCCACGTCTCAGTACCCCACACCCTGGTCTCGTACACTGTTATATAGGCGAGGCCCACGTGACCTACTACGTCACGCCCCCCCGAGCTTGTTTATAACAGTCGAAAAAGCTTCTATAAGCGAAACTCCCAAAGCCCTTGTCGTCTTCCCGTTCCCGCGTTCTTCCCTTTACGGAAAAACCCTTCTTCCTGTGGCGAGGCTAATCCTCTACCATGCGTCCCCAAATAGATGCCATGAGGCACGCTGGCTAATACGTTACAAATGAAACAATAAGAGTAATGAGTCAATGACAGGCGATATAGTTAACATAATTCAAGAAAAACAGTCTTCATAACTCATTCGTGTTTTATGAATGTCAGAGAAAGACTGCCAAATAGGAATGCTATATCTACCTGTAAAAATAAATATAGAAGGAAGTCCTGGAAGATGGTGATCGGTAGAAGTGCAAGAATCCGGGAAGCAGCATGGTGAGGCCGAGCCGTGCGGCTGCGGAGCTGTAAGATGTGATGATGAAATTTTTTAGTTCAAAAAGAAATGTTTTGTGTACATTTTCTCATGTTCATTGCAATCCGAAGCTTTTATTCGAATAGGTTTCCGGCAAGGAACATAGTAATAATAATATTAGAATAGAATAAATGAACACAAACGTAAGGGCAGATAGTCGAAAATGATGACATTTTGACAATGTACCGTTAAAAATTTGCTTACAAGGAAGTTATAGGAATTTATACATTTGACATTTGTCTCTGATCTTTAAGCATCTAAGTATCGTCACACTCGGCAGGTATACTTGTATGAAATTTACTTGACTGAGTCATAATGTGATCTATCGTACATCGTATATAAGTGTCTATTCTGTTGAGAGTTTCTACTGAGATCCTTTCCGCATCTACCAGTGAAAGAAGGTACTACTCGAGCGACGAAACAGATGATTAGAATTTTGCTCGGAGTCTTCTTTTAGATTTGAGGATATTTTTAATGCATTAAATCTACGACAATCGACTTTACTTTCCCTCTGAAGGGAGGCACAAAAAGGATTTTCCGCTCTTAAAAATCCCCTGCCTCCTTGGTGAGGTTGGGTTTGAAACCGCGAACTTGGTTATGGCATTCGGGCGCGCCAACCGTCTCCGCCGAAGCCACTGCAACTCTGGTTGCGATACTCAGCAGTAACACCATTGCCTCCGCAGGAATTAATTGATTAATTAATGTTTCCGGGAACGTCAGCTGCTGTTGGGGGGAATTTCCTCCTCTTGGTATTTCCAGGGACGTCTACTGAAGAAAGAGAAATGCGCATGGTCAGGAAATTCCTAAAGAGAATTCGTCACTGTATGCAACAGAAATATCTTATAATGATTGATTTGAATTGGAAAAAAACACATTCTTTAAGTATTTTGAATGAAACAAATGAGGGCTCTAATGAAGTCTTTACTAGGGCACGTTGGCCCCAGATGCCCTGCTCTGTAGGCGCTCTTGGTTCTCTCCCCCCTCCCCCGTCCGTGCGGCACCGCCACAGCCGGCATGAGCTCCCGAATAGTGCCCCGCCATGTGTGTCGGTGCAATGCACGTGTGCGCGTAAGGGAGAGGATGAAGACAAGGAAGAGAAAGGATCGCGCGCCGTCCGCCGCTCGTTTTTGGAGATATCGCCTCCACATTTGCCTGGATTTGATCCGAGAAACCATGCAAAAGTAGTCATCAAAGCAGCTAGCTGCTGGAATTCACCTCCAGACAGCGGCAGAATTTGACCTAGTTATCTAGCTAGTATCGAAAATCCGCCATCGTCGATTCTCAAACTCCAGCACCTCTTAGACAGAGTCGCTGCAGTCTGCACTAGCACTTTAGCTGCAGAACTCGATCATATTCAGCGAATGTCTGAAACGGAATCCTAGCTGCCCTTATCCCAACTACTCTTATTGGTTGTTTTCCGTATATTTCTTCCTATCAATACCTGACGAATGCTGCAAACGTAGGTACCATAACGATGGGTCGCGGCGTGCGGTGTTTCCTTCTTCGACTCCAGCCCTTCCTCCTTCCTTGTATGTGGACACACACATACTTGTTTTAAATTTGACTTTTTGTTATTTTTTTAGTTGAAAGTCTGTGGAATAGTCTGCTTTCAGAGGTAGCAGAGGTGCATCGTGGGATGGAACTCTGCTAGTTCTGCTAGACCCACTCCCCGAAACTAGTTTCTCAGTATCTGAAGTTGAGTCTACACCACTGATGGTGAGATGAGTGCACGATAATCGAACGCATAGTAGTACAAAGAGATGAGAAATTATGAAAGGGCAGTAGTGGTGGAATGAGTGTCCGAGAAAATTGGATTTTGATTAGGAATGTGCGGAAGTTGAATTCCTGAAAGTGCACAGGCAGGTAGCACGAACTCCCTGACTGCTCCACAGCGCGATCACCCGCGACGTCGCCAAGCGGTGAGTCGGGCAGGGGGTGCGGCCTTTCGCCTTCGAAGGGAGCCTCCGCCCCGCCCCGCCCGCCCTCGCATATTCCTAATTTTCGCCGCAGCTGACTGACGCGTGCACCGGAGAACAGCCTCTCTCCCGCCTCGCACCACACTTGTCCCTTCGTCCCTCCCGCCCCCCCTGGCCTGCCCCCTCTCCGGCGTCTTGCCTCGTCTTTACCACCGCCACGCCAATCCGCGCCCCGCCTCCACTGCGCCCTTTCCCTGCCTTGCCCTTGATCCACCACACCCCGCCCTCCCACACTCCCTCCCTGCCTCCCCCGCCCCGCTCTCCCCCGCCCCTCCTCCCTCCACCCACCCCGCCTGCCCGCTCCTTTCCAGAGAGAGACGGCAGCTCGCTGGCTGCCTTCCAACCGCGCCAAGGGCTCGATAGCGGAATTTCGCTCCAGACAAATGCCAGGTCGGCGATTTAAAACCTCGGCTGTCGTGCGTAAAGTATTGGATTTCATGTATTTCAAAATACTTCCTCCGTCTCTCTCTCCCCAGCCCTCCCTACCTCCCTCTTCTCTCTCTCTCTCTTTCCCTCTTCCCGCGTGTCGATCTTTCTCGCACCCTTCCCAAGAAGTATTTCCGTCCATGTATTTTCATGGCGCGCGGCTCGGTGGAAGCGAAGTAGTTGGGCCTGCCAGAACATAGTTCGCGCGAGAACTAGCTCCGGCGCGAAGTTTCAGCTGCAGTTTGACGAACAAGTGAGAAGGCGAAAAGCGAGCACAGCGAACTGTCTGAGATCCATGCCACTCTTCTTCACAAAATTAGGGACCTTGTTTATTCGCAAATCTAAACTTAGTATAATAATTTTAAAATTTTCCCCCGTATTTGAAATGCTTTCTCTTAATATAGGTTAATGTTGTTGGGAAAGTCGTATCGAATTGTCGTTTGTATTTTAACTCGGAATAAAAATGTATAGGTAAAAACATACAAATTCACTTTAAAACTACATCAATATATGTTTGTGAAATCGTGATTGCTCATTTGGTCTGTCTTATCTTTTCTTTTATTTGTCATATTTACTACTGTAAACTTTCTGCCCCCTAAATATATCAAATTGAAAATATACAAATGTTTTAACTATATTTATTATAGAATATCAGAAAAGAATGGAAAAGAGACATCAGAAGACTTTTTTAACTTCCTTTTTGGTGAGTTTTACTGGAATTATATGTATGGTGTTATGTTGTCAACGGACTTATATAGATTTCTTCGTTAATTCTAAGTTTAAAGTTATTGCTTCCTGAGATCAAAGTTCTATGAAAAGAAATGCCAGAATTAAATACTTTATGCTTGAGTGTTGAAATGTCTGCATGACATGCGGGCAGCCGATGAAAACAAACCAACCAACAATCAGTCAACCAGACACCATCCAGCAGATGAAAACGAGTAATAAGAACGTTTTATCTAGAAATATTGTATTTTGCTGGTCGAAAATTCTCATTTTAAAATGTAAAACCACTTTAAATTATTTCTCTTCTTTCATCAAACTTCTTTTTTTATCTTTTATATTCGATTAAAAATATATTAAAGGAAATGAAATTTGTAATGGTTAGTTTGACGCTCTGGAGTAACAAATGTTGAAAAAGGTGCGAAGAGAGTTCTGCTCTCTAGATGTGTAGTTGGAAATTCGGTAATCAATCCAGTTTCTCTCCGACTTACTTTCTAAACCTCTGTTAAAATTGAATCCTCAGTTGAAAATGTGTTTTGGATATTTTGAATCTGCCGATGATATCATTCTAAATTCATTAGAAATAATTTATGGCACTTCAACACAGAGATGCAATAATGTAGAAAAATTAGATTATTGTAAATACTAAGGATGTGAGAAATATTTTTAAAAATACAATTGTGTAATTTTTGAAAAAGGAAGAAAATACATCAACATGTCAATTTCACTCAGAAGTATGCGAAAACTATATATTTCCTAATATTTCCAAAAAAGGTACTTGACATGAAATTTTTAAAAAAATATTTTGGAGAAAAAGTCTATTTTAAAAAAAAATCTCTTCAATTATATAGTTATACGAGGGAGCCAAAATAATCAAACCTTTGTAATTTTCGAAATTTCACAAATTAGAAAATTGTAAAATTATCCAGCGGTCTCGTGTGAAATACTTCCAAATGATAAAAAAAATCGTTTCAAAATGCCAGAGATTCGATTCTGGCCAGACAACATCGGGATAATACATTTTGGATAAAATCCTTTAAACAAATAGTCTAGGCACTAGTGTAGTACACGCACGGACGGACAGACAGACGGACGGACGATTTGAAATAAGAAGGAAAAAAATACTTCAGCAATAGGGGATCCCAAAATGTGTATATCTATTAAAATATCGAAGTCAGTTTTCCGAATCATTACATAACTTTGTCTAAATACTCGTATTACTGCGGAGAAAATACTAAAATATTTTGGAGAAAGTGATAAACTAACTTATTACTTAAAGGTCGTATAATGCGATAGTAAAGATCGTATATATAAATGATTTTTCCATTTTACGTTGTTCATTTAATCTGTGGAGGCTCACAATGCTCGGCAGACCGTGCATTGTGTCCCTACTGACACCAGATGTTTCAAGTTCACAGGTAATAATTTATTTATTTCATGAAAGATTCAAACTCAGAATGGAGAGAATATCCTACATCTTTAAGCAAAACATGTCCTTTGATGTGACAGATTAGAAGGATCAGTCATCTAGAATAATTCAAATTAGCCGTAAAAGAAAACATTTGAAGATTTAAAGATGAGAAACAAAGAAAACAAAAGAGGTATAAAACATTGTTCTTGATTGTGAAACATACGACATGCAGACGTCCATTCCATGTGGCTCGTTACAAGAGTTAATTGGTTGTGATGGTTTGTCTCGGTGATTTCGATGATATACTTCTTTTGTTGGACAAGTTGAGTTCCGAAGAATATGCAGCCACACACATCAATTTTCTCTCAATCAAAGAAAATAAGAATGTAAGTAAATTTCAAGTTTGTGATTATTTTTACATTTACTGTTTTAAATGTACTCAAATTAATTTTAGGTTTCACATCGACGTATTTATAAAAGCAGTTTCAATACACATTGGGATCTGCAATTTTTTTTTTAATTGACACCAATGCCATGTTCTAAATTCCAAATGGTTGCTTTTCCTTCACATTCCGAAGGTAGTGGCTTAAATTAGTTTCTCAATTTTTGCAGGCCCTTTAAAAACTGTGTTTAAAGCATAGGGTTTTTTCATATTAGAGATTTCATGAAGGATGAGTTGGATAACTACTGAGGCCCAGCATCGACTATTTAAAAGGTTTTAAGACCGATAACAAGCAAAGTTTCATAAATGTAAGGTTGACCTGTGACGAAACGAGACCCGTTGTTTCCAAGAGCAGGATATTTCGTTGTCTAATTGCGAATATCTGAAGTGTAAAAATGTTCTAAACAAGATCGTTTCATTGAAGCCTTGCAATCTCACAGACGTCAGCTGTGTAGTAAGCAGTGAGGCTCTGAGGTTGAGGGTTCAGTAGGTTCATGCAGTGTGCGAATAACACGGCATACCGAGACAAATATTTTGAGTTTTTCAATGAAAATCGAAACTAGTGTATTCTTTGTTTCTTTTTATTTTTTTGTTAATTTTTCACGAGATCTTAGGCAACTAACGAGATCATAGACGCCTCTCTCATGATGGGAGGCTGCAGAGTTTTGTCTGAATTTATTATTATTATTATTATTATTATTATTATTATTATTATTATTATTTTATTATTATTATTATATTATTTGTCAACAAAGATTCCAGTGAGTGCAAGGGCCTCCCTGCCCTGTGCAGGGAATGCTGAATAAGTGATAGGGTGATGGTGAGGGAAAGAACTAGGATGATGGTGTGTGTGTGGGGGGGGCGGGAGATGATCGTGTCATTTTGTACCATCCCAGCATTCGCCTTCTGACCGAGGGGAAATCACGAAAAAGCCCTGTCAGGATGTCGGGCCTGGGGATCGAATCCGGACCTCCCGACTGCGAAGTCAGCGCATACTACGCCCTGCCTCACTTGGTTCGATTTTGTCCGAATAGGAGATTAGTCACACAGATTGCGTGAAGGCGCTCAGCTGAGCCGCTGCCCCTCAGCCGGAGAGGCTTCGACGCCGAGGGGCGGAGCCGAGCTGCAGGCGCCACCAGCTCCCGTTATGATAGCTTCTCACGTCCTTCGTGGTTCGCGTTTCACGTTCATTGCAGTTTATTAAGTTTATTACGCTCTTGGCGCACATCGCCCTTAACTCGCTTCCCAACAGCGTCACGTGCCCCGGCGCGGAGCCGCAACTTGCCCCCATCCACCCCCCCCCGCCCCCGCGTGGGGCATCCCCGTCGGAGCCAATACGTTAAATAACTGCGTTGTTTCTTTGTTTCGGGCCCACGCTCTGAAATCTTGTTTATTGACCTACACTTCACAAGTATTATTGGGTCAGAGGTCTTTTATGTATGCGTCATATCCTTAATGTTATTAATAAATTAGTGGTGCTACAACAACATATGTTTTCTCTCAATATTACGATGTTATCGTTCTGAAAGGCGGGCCCATATATGTTTAATTAATTTCAAACAGAAATTACGCAAAAACGATTAACTTTTACAAAAAAAATGTACGTGACATTTTTTAATGAGTTAAGTTTGTGCAACAGATTTTGTCTGAGACAAAAATCTCTACCTTCAATTTTGTAATTTTTAATATTCTTTTGTAATATTCGCAAAAACTGAGCAATACCCGAAAATGGGACTAGCGCCATATTTTTAACCATCTCGTATTACACATGTGGAGATAATTTAAAGAAAAACTTTGGAGCGGTTTTTAAGAAAAATATTACATCAATTTCAGGTCCGAATTACGTAAAAACTACTGGGGGTTTTCAAAAATGTACATGACCTTTTTTAATGAGCTAATTTTCTACATTTTTTAAAATTTACTTTATATATAATGGTCTTTATATATCTAGGTCTTGAGCGCCCACAAGCTTGTAATACTGAATCACATGTATTTACAAAATAATTCTGTAGTAACTTACTGTATGACAAATACAGGAGGTTATTATACATACCATACATTATTATGGATAGGTCAGACACTTGCCCTGGAGGAAGGCATCAAATGGATATTATTTTATTGACACATGACCTGGGTTTTAATTAGTAATAGCAGTATAAACCATAGAGTTATATAAGAAAATTAAATGTAAACAATAAGCATCTCAAAAACAATAATTCATGTGGTAACAGATATTAACTATGCCTTATTATTTTGCAGTGATTGGTGATATACATTATTGTGTACGTACTGTTACACATATATTATCACACATATATTTACACAGACTTCTACCTAGGGGGATAGGCATCTAATGAATTTTATTTACTATGTTTTATTTTGTTGCAACATATACTAGATATGTCTGAAGTGATATGATTAAAATAATTCTTTATAAATGTTTCTACGTAGTAGTAGTGTATTTGTTCATAATTGTTCTGGAATGAAGTTCCACGTATCCGCGATGCACTTTTGTTTCTTTGTGTTCTCATTAACTTAATTGTCTCTTCATGTCGTCTGTTCCCATAGTGCGCAAATCGACTGAATTTTCATCCGAAGAGCTTCACTGCTTGTGACACAGCTGATGCAACAAGGAATGCCGTAGCAGGCTCCAAGAATGAGAACCCGAAAACAGAGAAGAATATATAATGCTTATAAAAAAGGTCACAAAAGAACATTGAGGAAACGTTTAAAAATCGTCATGCAAAACATAAATTAATTTTTGCAGAGGCGTTTTTGTATAAATTCAGCGATGGGAGCAAGAAACTTAGGCTACATTCTGAAAGCGTTCATATTTTTAAACATGCTTACGGTACAATAGAACATGAAACAATGTAATCAAGTAGAGAACACCCGAATGAAAACATTCATTCCTGAAACAATCGTAAATTTCGTTATCGGCGACGTCGTATCAGAGAGACACGCAGTGCTCTGTGTAATTCTTTCCGATAAGAGTGAAGGGTCCACGCAGGAGATGGAAAACATTGGGAGTGCGGTCCGCTGTGGGGGCTTCCTTGATCTGGAGGTTGCAGGTCGTGTCCCGACGAGGGCCTCCGATCAGTCCCTGGCGGATGGCGAGAAAGGACCTCGGACATCCTCGCGAGGCTCCGCACGTGCTATCTGTTCTTCCCGAGGCTCTCTCCACAGGTCCACCCTCAGGGCTGATTCTCCTTCCTCCATGTAGGGCTGTCCTACTTTCATTAAGACTCCGGCTTTACTGAGAATATGAGGATGCGCCTCAGACGGATATGAACCTGCATTGGAGGGAGAGAGAGAGAGAGAGAGAGAGTGGGTGAGTGTTGCATCAACAGCTGAGCTCATTAGTCGCGTAAGCGTAGTGCATTGTTCCTTGAGATGTGGCTGTGATCTGACGCCGACCTCCCGTCGGCTAGCGAGATGTTCTCTCAAGCAGGTATCTCCCACCAGCGGGGTACCGCCCCAGACGGGGCAAGCTCTAAGTTCCCGACCGATCTCCCGACAAAGTTTAAGTGTGTAGGTAAGGATGAGAATAGGAGAAGGAAGGGGAAGGAAACATCGCGCGCAGTATGTGACCTGTTTTTTAGGTACTGCTCCGGCATTCGTCTGCTGTTGATCGGAACGACGAAAAACTCCCTATCAGGGAAGGCGGCCGCTAGATCCCTCCTGCAGACAGCATATGTTATCGGCCCAACTATCAAGCTAGGCAGTATTTGAGCCTTCTAAGAGAAGGAGAGAGAGAGAGAGAGAGAGAGAGAGAGAGAGAGAGAGAGAGAGAGAGAGAGATGGGGGAAGATGGGAGGAACTAAGATTGTCAATACTCCTTGTGCACAAGAAAAGTGACAAATCCCAAATTATTTTTCAATGACCAAGCGTTTAGAGTATTTTCACGAGTTAAAATTACATTACGATTACTCACAAGATAGCCGTTATAATGGAATAAAAACAGTTTGGCGGATAATAAACGGATCCGCTCAGGTTAACATACCATTTTCAGTAAAATCACGATTTTGGTCGTTCTCCAAACCAAGTAAACCAACAGACACACATTCCTGCAGACGAAACAGCCGAAACACAGCAGCGTAACCTCCCAGTGCAACACTGGCGATGCACTGTCATCCCAGAGACTGACTTGAAACTCTTGTAAATTTAAAGACGTCGGAGATCCTTGGCAGGGAGCGTGATATTGAGGTCATCCCCTCTAAAAGCATCAAGCGAGGAACACTCGGGGAGGTTTTCAGTCACGTTGCGAAAAATGCTGTGCAGTATTCAAAGAAATTTGGCTCCCTGCCAGGGGAGTCAGTGACGGTCCGCTAAGAATACTCGCGCTTCGCGAGCTCCTGATGTTGGGTTGTTGGCTGGAGAGACGTAAGCGCCTACGTGACGAGAGGCGTGTCCGATACTTGTTAGGTGGAATCGATCTGCTTCGTGGAAATGATATAAATGGAAAGGCGAACGCCGGATTATATTCACTGGAATTTGAAATAGACTGTTGCAGCGAGTGAGAGCACTATCGTAGCGGCTCTCCCATGAACGAAGTTCACATTCACGTGGCCTGGGATTCCATCCCCCTCCCCCCCATTCAACTGCCCCCTCCTGTGACAATAGTCGGAACTGTCGGAATTCGTCACTTTGCCGTTGTTTAGTATGCATTTATTTATAGCTACGTTTCGGTATTATACAACACATAATGCAGATGGCCTTTGCAATTCCAATGAAGGGAGGAGCCCGAAATATTGTAATACATTTGAACTTCTGATGGAAGCGGCGCGGCACCCAAGGCCGTAACGCGAGAGAAGTAAAGGCGGTCGGGGCTGAATGAATTGGGGGACAATAACAGGGGGGAAGCGGAGAAAGGGGTAGACAACAGACGCTGCCCCCTCCCCGCGGGGTCCCCGTCGACGGGAGTATTTCAAGCCACTTCCCTTTCACCACGGCCAGTATTGCATATTGCATGAAGACTTTCATGAAGTTTTGTTCCACGGGCGGGCGCCAACTCTTCTTGCTCCCCATGTATTACTATTGCCCGTTTATAACCGTGGGAGCCATCTCTTCTTATCTTTCAGATTTTTCGAAATGATTTTGATTTATTGTGGGTTGTAGTGTTTTATTTCGGAAATGAGACTGCCGGAATAAAAACAGGTGTGAAAATATTTATGGGTATGTCTTTCTTGATTTCGTGCACGTGTTTGAGTGGTGAAATATGTTCTATTCGGTACACACAATATTTTTTTCTTGGTGAATTAGTATTATTTTTTGCTTAAAAAACGTTATATAGACAACCTACATTTGATGACTGAATTAATTTACAACAATGAAATTTAGTCACAATTTAAAATTAAATTCAGAATCTAATGTCCATGTGATGTACTATATTTTAACTAAAGGATCTGCACTGTATAGATTGACAACGGTTCGAATGGAAATGAAGACAGTTTAGTATCACAGAATGAAGAAAAAATACATTCAACCACACAAGAAAATCGATCCATTTGTAGTGAAATGATAAGTTTGTTATTGTAATACAGAATCTCGCATCAGTTCTAAGAAAAATAATTTTGTTTATTATATGAAAATTTTCACTCAAATGTCCGGGTTAATATTGTGAAGCGTTCACGTTCGACCTATTGTAACATGTATGCCCTCTAGCAATTTAAAACAATTACTAGGAGGATATTAATAGAAAACAAATGTTTTATTTCTTTCATATTCTTTTCGTAACGAAAATGCTAAATACAGGTTTAAAATTGTAATCACAAGAACTGGGGAAACTCTTCTGAGATTCAATTCTTAAATCAGCCATATCTGTGAGTAAAACTAAGAAGTTTTCCTTGCCGAAGAGCAAATGCAGATCTGGAACTTCGCCAAGAACTTTTTTTTTCCTTTTTCGTTCTGCGTACTTCCAGTTCTTCTTACTTTACCCTTGCATACATGAATGTACTTCCATTATCACAATGGCAATTGTAAGAAACAAATTTGGTGAGTAGAGACGAAAATATGCTTAAAAATGCATAACATGCAATTTCTTAAAAAGCTTCCGCATATTAAACAAATTTGTATAGTATATTCAGAAACATAGTTATGCAGAGTATGGTGCGTGTAATGTGCTGATCAAACGCATTTAGATTGAAAGTTCCTTTCGTAAAGAGGTGTCAATGTATAGCGTGAAGAGTGCGCTGCGGTCACTAGTGGAGAAAGATTTTCATTCAATGCATAATGTTGAATAATTTATGTCAGATTGTATGATATTGTCCAATGCATATCATTTGCGGCGAGGTATTAAAGCTACCCTCCATTGGCAGAAAATGTACTGCACGAAATTCTCAAGCTAGTGTTACATCGAGAAGTAGTATGGTGGTATTGACAAATTGTATTCCTTTGACCAATAGTATTATTCTATTGAAAGTTTTACAAGCATACATTTACAAGCATACAAGCATACTTACATTTTATTACACTTGGTCACATTTTATCCTCGTACTTCCAGAGGGATGTGTGTGGCTGCCTTATGCGGTCTCATTTGAATCATCAAGAAGTTCAATTCACAAGTTGGGAGTTTTTGCTCTCTCGCCGATGTCGCATCCCCGACAAGGCCCCGAGCAACGTCTACAGCCCGCGCCTTGAAGGTCCCTATGTCCAGCAATTTCGGAGGTGCACGAGCGGAGGCGTTGGCGGCTGGCGCCCCGTCGCTGCGCGTCGAGCTCCTGGCCCGGAGGCATCGCACGCTGCCGCCGGGGCACACGGCGGAACGGAAATTCCGATCCGACTGATCGAATAAAAAGCGCTGCCTCTTCTCCATTAGAGTTTCCTGAACGCTGACGTGACCTGGCAAAGTGCGCGGCGAGCCACCCGCGCACGCTCGCCTCCGCCCCCATCGCCTGCCTCGAGAGACTCCCCCCCCCCCGAGGATTGTTTCACACCTGACGACATGACGAGGGCGGGAAGTGGAAGAAGGGAGTGCAGAAAGGCCACGTTAGGAACCCAAACGCGTTCGGGGTACGTGGCGTTTTTATCCGTCCGGGTAAACAGTACCATCTGTATCCACAATCCCGCAGGTGGGAATGGAAGAGGTGAGTGGGCCTAGGATGGCTGGAGCAGAAATACCATGTTTGGCGCTCAAACGTGTTCGGGGTACGTGAGGGTTTTAACTGTTGCGTTTTTTATCCGACCGGGTAAACAGTAGCGTCTGCGGCCACAATCCTGCGGGTCGAACTGTCGTTAAGGCCGCCTGTCAACGTCTGCTTTCTCCAGTACTCGGTTGAAGCTGAGTATCTGTGCGCGATATAATTGTATATGAGATGCTCAAAAACGGTCTGATAAAACTGGTTATGTATCCCGGTCGTGTATGGGTCCCGTATGCTCGAAATAGAGACGAGGTGTTCATATCGACCCTGAAATTACTCGATTATTAAAATAGCTACATATCTACAAATCGTCCATATTCAAACACAACTATAAGGTGGTGAACATTAAAAATTGATTTCATTCCTTTCGACGGTATGCGTCACTGCTTGAAGCTCATACTTCGTCTAGTGAATTAGTTGTTTTTCGTTTTCATTTTAATAAACTATAACTATTTCAAAAATATCTAGCCAGTGGTTACTGACAAGAATCAGGCCCCTTGCATCGTAGCCAATGATTCTCAGTAAACATTTAAATATTTGCATCAAATGCCAGCGTCATCTATTGCGAGAAATGGAAATCACAAAAATGTCTTGTTGGTTCAGGCCTTATGAGTGTCTAGAAACTGAAAGGTACGAGTAAAATGAAAAACTATATTTAAAAAATCACTTTTGAAGACGCTCTGGAAGTTAAGATTGGTTTACATATATTATGGACTTATAATTTAAATTTTTCTGAGGGACCAAAATAGTTTACCTTCCGATACAGTGTTTCTGCAGTGCTAGAAGAATTGCAATATGACGCTTTTCACTGAGTATCGAGATCTTTGAACTGCGCGATCTCATAACACATCCCAGTTTAAAATTACTGCTGCTTCACTTTAAAGCATTTCTTCATGAATGTCGAGATGACTCGAAAGCCTCTCAACTACAAGTGACGTGTGCAGTACGTTCACGTTTTCTTACGCTCTTCATTTTGCTGTATGCGAGACGAGTGGGGTGTTAATGTTATTATATCAAATGAAACCTGTAAATGTTTTTCCTTCCTATAGTTTGCATTACAAGGGAGCGAAAGTTACCGTTAACAACGCTCGTTATTATCTTTAATTCATAATTTATCTATGTATTGATAAAGAGATGGGATAGTGATTCCGGTCTCAAGGAAACATGCGCATATCATACCATATTTTGTTTTATTACTGAAGGACATTTTATCTTCTTCATGATGGTCATGATTTTTCGTTTCTTCAATAGCAAATGTTATCGTAATGCTTATTATTAGGTAATATTGTCAACTGCGTCCAAACCTTTAATTCTTCAAATCTGAAGAATAACGTGTAGTCACGATGAATTATCGTGACTTTTCTTGAAAATTCTGATCAGAGAATGGTGATTACTTATGGAGATCGTAAAATCTAAATATTATTTTAATAACCCTCATGTATGTTAAAACGTATCTCTAAGAATAGATGCAGTGTGCAGTATAATAAACATAACTATGTATTTCTTCGATGCACTTGTATCATTCCATTGTTGGTATTGCAACTTTCGTTTATGGCTTAACATCGCTTAATATCTGCAAAAGATTGTCTGCTAGTATATTCAACAGACGAAATAAGGATACCAATCAATATAGGTCTTTTAAAATTTCATGTTATAATTCGTGGGGTGAGCTTTATTCATATTTGTGGATTTAAAAAATATATTTTCCACATCCTTGCATTTAAAACAAAATAAATTACCCCCTCCCCCGCAGACAATGCGTACACTGAACATAGTGATTGTTAGAACTTCCCAGCTCGTACGTGAATCGTGAAGGCGTCGTCGTAAGAGAGAAAACAATTAGAGCTTGCGATAGGCACGTGGACACTTCGTGCAAATACCCTCGATGCCCAGTGCGCGGGCTGCGGGCGGCTATTAGCCATCGACGGCGCCCTGAGAAGGAAGCCTCTTCTTCCGAGTGTGTGGACGCTGCCTTCCGTGTTTGGTTCTGCGAGGATTCAACAAACACATCTTGGCAGCACGGGGAGAGTGCGGCTCAAATGGGACTGGCTGGATACCGGCTTTAAGACATCCATTTTCATATTACTTGTTTGTTCTTGTAGTTTCCTTGGCATGAGTAAATGATATACCTTAAACTCAGTTCGTTACGTACCTTTAAGTTCTTGCACAGTTCTGCTTATTAACTTATTATTCCTTATTTTAGCTTTATGCGAGAGTCGCGATTACGGATTAAAATTAACGATTACAAGTATATGTGTTCGCAATAAGTTTATACATTCGAATGTACTACATGGCACGTAGACATCAGTTTAGACGTAAAACTCATTCATAGGCGCCCAGAAATATTTAGTCGATTTACTTCAAATCCGATACAGAAACTGTAACATTATTTAAACACACTTTGTTATTTTCGCTCGTTCACGAGAAAGGATATTAGACTAGAGAGACGAGTGCACTTGGAAGCGGGACTCTATTGCTGTGGTACCGGAATATTTGAATTATCTACAAGGAAAACCACTTTTCAGCTTTCACCTTAACCTTATGTTCTCAAATTAAAATATTACTTCACTGATCATGTTATGTCTCGACCTAAATAGAATACACAACTGCGGAGGCCAGACATTCAAATCACTATTCGTTCTTCAATCATTGAAGAAGTGAGAATAGGAAAGACCGAAGCTACAAATTTTGCAGCAAAACGAAAATAAAGTTTGAGCTAAGAATAGCCCAGGCTTTCTCGTACTAGCTTTCTTCTCTCTTCAGTCTGGGCTAGCTTTTTGATTTTGCTGCACCCTCTTCCAAATGGCCATCTATTGCTCGTTAAAGGTATTTTTTTAGCATATACGCAAATTTTAGGTTTCCTATTGGTAGAAATGGAAATTGACTTTAAGAATGGTAGAAAAGAGTGAAATCTGGTCCTGAATTCACATGTACGTTGAAAAAGTTGGGGCGATGTTTGAGATTTCCGGAACATGTGAAATTTGGAGCAATTTTCACAGACAAATTTTGAGTTTTGCAGAAACTTAATTGGTAATAATTTATCCAGTGTTTTATTATGTCCATTGTTGCATTTTGAGTAATATTTAGAGCAGTCAGAGCGTTGGTTAAACGTGCCCTGTGGAGGGGCAAACGCTTGGTAACGTGTAACATGTGCTCTCAATAGGTTTCGTGTGTCACAATGGACGTTTTCTGACATTTTTGAAAATAATCCGTTTACGTTTTCTAGCAATTGTGTCCATTTTCAAAAATGTTTTTACATTTGTATTCACAACGAAGAGTGATTGTGTTGACCCAGAATCTGTCACCTCTCTCATTTCATTTAGCCTTGTAGAAAACGATATGGACGGTGCAAAACAATATTTCTGGAGTTTTCAATTTTCTGAATAGTATTTGCGTGTGTATTACTCTTCTGTTGTGACTTTACTACAGCTTTTCTTTTTGTCCGATTTAATTGCTAGAGTTAAGGTAGTATTTGATTAATATTCATTCTCCCCGTATTTTGACAAAGTGCCGCAGCATCGTATTGAAATGTGTCGAGCAAGAATAGAAGTTATGTCTATACATGAAAGATAATGCTGACATTTATTCCTGACTGCTCATTTATGTGTTACGATCTTGCTGAGCTATCATTATTGCCGATGTTTTTCTCAAATTCATGAGCATAGCGGGCGTTCGGAGAATATTTTTTTTGCGTTCCTCTGCTGTCTTCCATGGTTGGGATGTTGTTCCTCGTAGGTGTCGATCAGCTTCGGGTTTTGTTTTTGACGAGGTATTTAAATGCTAACGTGGCTCAATTTGCTTTGCCTCATTAAATTATGTACCCATAATTGCTCTTTATGTCCTGTGGATGGCTGGGCTCCCAAGAAGGCAGTCGGCCAGGAAGGGAACGAGAAGCCATCGAGGTCCGTACATGGGGCGGAACGACTGTAATAAGCTCTCGGAATCATTGATGGCATCCTTACGGTCTAACAAGACTGAATCGACTCTTCAAATAATCAGAATGAGTGATCTCCTTGTGGAACTTATCTGTATGTCATCAAGGGAAATAAACCCTCTGAATGCTGAGTGAGTCAGTTTATGTTTTGCCCACCTGATGCAAAGGACCCAATTGATGATAAAATGCATTCGGCTACATAATATGTTATTGTAGGTAGTTTTAAATTGATTCCGATTAAGCATTTTTATTCTCAGACATAATGTTGACCATAAATACATAAAATGGTTGCATGCTGCAAATTCGATTTGCGGTATGACTAAATACACGATCTGAAACCTCCCACAAATAGCTAAAGTGAGTGGGAAGTCGTAATGAGTACGAAATTTAGATGACTTGCATAGCCCATAAGAAGTTAAACACATACAACGCACACATGTTATAAAACAAAGTAAATAAACCTGTATCTTGGCTGAAAAGGAAGACAAACACACCATTGCATGAATCATAAATGTGCCATCTTGGGGAAAAATTACAAAAAGGCACACTAGATATGAATAATAAAATTTAGCTTAACAGTGTGTAACAGTGGATGAGTGGAAAAGGCTCGCAATCACTACGACATCTTCCACCATCAGTCAAACACTATCCTAGTCGGTGGAAAACTGAACATGACGGGCGCTACTCGTAAACATGAACACTGTTTACGTGAACGTTGCATGATACCGACACATATCACAACATAAAGATTCCCGACACCTTGGCCGCACCCAAGTAACAGTATTCTACCACGGACTGCAGATAGCTCACTTAGAGAGGTAACAGGAAATAGTTTGTGGGAAACTGTTTCATCAATGAATTCCGTTGCGGATGAACTTGTCCGTAGGAACGTGACACAAGGCGAGTGCTGAACGTCTACGCCAAGTTATGAATTACCAAAAAGCCCTTGCGAATATTGCATGCATGACGACGGATAACGCATCAGTCTTCCTGGGAGTGACTCTTTTGAATTCTAACCCAAACGGCAATTGAAACCAGAGGGGCCCGAGGGGGCAGTTAGGTTAGACGTACCAGTAGTTCAATAGTTCGCCCAATAAATCGAAATTACATTACTAAGAACATGTGAACAAACGGTCTGATTTTCTATCTGTAATCGGCATTTGACTTGTTTTTAATATATAATTTACGGTGCAAAACCTTCCCCTCCCCAAAAACAGTCAAAACTCATTTTTGAAGTTGCATTTCGTACTTCCGGAAATACATTTTCAAAAACGGGGCTTCTAGCGCGTTCGCTACATGCGTCTAAATCGGATGAATCGATGTGCCGTTAAGTGAAATTGGGTGTCCGTAAAATAAGGTCTCGAAGGCGCTGCGGTCGTGAGGAACGCATTTACGCGCAATCCGGCAATACTGGCGTGTAGCCTGCTTCCCTCCGCTCAAAATCCCCACCATCTCTGCGGTACTTGGACTCGACGTGGCGGCCGTTTGCGATGGAGATTCCATTTGCCGCTTCCGCCAGGTGTAATTCCAGAGCTCTGTAACATGCTTTCTAACGTCATTTATACCACTTTTGACACGATTTTGGGCAGAAGAATTGGGATACCAGAAAGTCAGCGCAGAGTGGGCCCCCAAACTGCTTACGCATCATGCTTTTGCTTCATGCTTCACATACCGCCCGCGCAACACCCGCTCTCATCGCCCAGTTTTGGCCCCGAGAGGCTGTCGTCCCCTCCCCGAAGGGAAGAATCTCCGTGGTGGAGCGACCGGTGAGAAGCTGAGGGGAGGGGTCCTGCTACCTGTGCCATGCAGTAGGAGCGTTCTTTGACACAGAAATAAAGAAAATGGTACACCGCAACGGTCGCAACGGTGATTACGTACAAGAAGAGGAGAATTTCAGGCTTTCCAAAAATGTACGTGTCAATGCAAAAAGCGTGGTTTAATCGGTTTAAAATCATTGGAGACCTGGTTTTATGACAACCCTCGTATAATGCATCCCGTAACTACTTGGCTGTTCGGGAGATGGCGCATCCTAGGCACAGGTGCCAGCGTTTCGGCTGCGACCTTCCTGGGGGCGAATTAAATCAAGCGAGCTTTTCCTCGGCCCGTATCACATGCATCTTCCCGAATACACACTTTGTGAACGTTCCTTGCATCCTCACTTGGAGAGTTTTTGTTTATTTTTCGGTATCTTCGATGCATCTTGATCAAATCGCAGAGCTCCGATGACTATCGGGACGACCTGTGATTGTACACTCTACATTCGCCAGACCTTGATTTTTCAACTTTTGTATTCTAAAGGTTTCTCTTCCTCCTTGGTTACGACGTTTTGATCGTACGGCAGAGCCATATCTACAAGTAGATACGATTTTTTCTCCACATCACGGATAACAATTTCCAGTTTGTTCTTTCGGTCAGTTTGAGTTTGTTGGTCGTAGAGTCCAACAGACGTCACAGCATTGGGTGGGTGTTCATACCACTTGGAGCTTGTGTTTGGAACTTCGAGGGCTGTACAGATCGGCCAGTGGGGGTAACTACACGCTCCCTACACGTCGTGTCTTTTCAAGAATTCGATCTTTGCTAGAATTGAACACTCGGAAACAATATGATCAATAGTTTCTACTTGTTCCTGGCGAATGCAACATTTATCATCTTGGGAAATTTTGAGAACCGTTTTGTCAAATGTTTTCAATGCCTGATCTTGGACAACTATTAGAACTGCTTTTGATTCTGGCTTCATTCTCCCCCTTTTACGCCACATAAATTATTAATTTTTATTGATCTGTACCTTGTCCATTCTTTTTGGGTATTGTCCAGGGAGTGGTTTGCACGTTCACGATTTCTTTAACATTTTTGTGTGCCTCATGTTTCATACTAGGTACCATCAGACGTTCAGTGACTCTGATATTCTGCGTGTCATGCAGACGGATTGATTAATTGTTAGTGATACCGCGACCGCCCACTGCTAACGACTTTAGCCAAGTAAGCGTAGTGGATGTATTTCCTCGGGAGGTGGCATTGATCATCCCGCGCTGAATGCCGAGATCCGGAGCCGAACTACCGTCGGCTAGGGCGATTTTCCCCAACCAGGTATCTCCCACCAGCGCAGCGGGGCACCTCCCCAGCGGGAACAAGCGCTAAGCGCCCGCCCGGTTTCTCAACATGTGTGGTAATGCAGTGCGTGATTGTGTAAGTGTGTGTAAGTAAGACAGACTTGCGTAGTTCTTCTTCGTGGTGCTTCTTGCTACACTTACAGTGCCTCTGTTTCCCATTCTTCGGTGTGATTTAATGACCTGTCTCATTAGTAGGTTTTCTTGATGGCTGACCACATACTTTCCTACCCCGACTATTGCATTGTGCCAAGAGGCTTCATGTATTATTATTATTATTATTATTATTATTATTATTATTATTATTATTACTATTATTGTGGTTTTGATGTTTGAAGTATGCCAAATGTGTCATTGGCTGGCTGCCTCTGCGCGGGTGAGGGCGCTGCCCTTCCGAGGAGGCAGCCCCCCCCCGTGACGAGAGCGCCTCCATTGTTCGGCTTCCATTAGCTGTGTTTGACAGGAGCAGAGGTGTTTTGCCCCGGGAGTCCGTTTCAGCACTTTGCCGCAGACGGCGCCTCTTGACGGGCGGGCGCCTCGCCCCCGACGCCCACGCGCCGAGACAATGTCACCCTGGAACCCTTTGCGCGTGGTTCTTAATCGCAGTGTGTGCATACATTCTCGTCATACGAATCAGGCAATACCTCCTGGTTTGTACCATGCCGCTTTCCAAACACCTTACTTCGAATTATTCACGGTCGAAAAAATTAGAGGGGTGTGATTCATACTGAATATTTTTAGTGTAATCGTATTCCTCATGATTTCTTCTCTAGTGTCGTTTCTCCTTCTCGTTTTTTTAAAGTAAGTTTACTTTTCCTATGAACTTCCCGAACACTATAGAACATGGAGGAAAAGTATTGGAATCCCCTCAACATTATAATTTCGAATATAAGTCGACAAAATCCGTACTCAAAGTTCTTTTTAGTTGTAACTTCCCACACACGTTAAGATTAAGGGCTATTAGGGCGGTTCCAAAGATTAAAATTGCAAGGTTTGCAAAGAGATGCCTGCAATTTTGACCCCGAAAATGGATTTGTATAGATGGACGGATTAATGGTTGGATGTGTCACGCAAAACTGTCATGATTAAATTATTTTGAGTTGAAACTAAGTAAATGCGTGTGGAAGTGGAAGATGTTTGAAACGGTTTGTTCATTTAGAAAAAAGTGAATTTACAAGTATGTTCTAGTTCCGAATTTTATTAAAACCAGTGATATTTATAAAATTACAATTATAAAATTATAAATATTTATATTTGAACAGAAGGTTTTCTTTTAGAAAGAAGTTTGAACTTTCATGCAACCAAATTTCGTAATTTTTACATTAGATGATGGTAAAGGGATACGGTGTTTTTTCGTTTGCTATTATTAACCAGTTTTGTAGCGTTAACACAATTATTAAAAAATTGGTCAAATTAATATAATAAATTAATTTTATCTGCCTTCATTTGTTCATCATTTCATTATGTGATTTGCAGTCGATCCATTTCACAGCATTCGAAAGCATTCCACATTCTTCGAGAAAACATGAGACTGTAAAGTTTTTGTTAGAGAAACTATAGCGATTTTTCTTAAGTTCAGAGGGTATTTATTAATACAAGATTTGTGAATGTATGCAAAGACAATGGCTATAATTTGTGGTGCATTACGTTTTTAGGGTAGGTGGATTGTAGGACTTCTTTGCCATATTTCTCTTCGGCTTACGTGTAAAACTCTTGGTAAATATAAAACATTTCCTTTACATTTTCAGAAAGATGTTGAACTCTGGGTTCACAGTAAATAGTGACTGTATTGTTGTCGAATGTGTACTCTCCTATTTCATTTGTCATTTCGTTACGTTTAATTCTGAACTACATAGGTAATGTTTTAGAGGTTTTCTATTTTTTGTATCGCGACTATGTTGAACTTTCCTACAGCCACATTCCACAATTTCTAATTTTCGGCGTGCATCATTGCTGCTCGAAAGTTTACGATATGTACCAACTTTCCAAGCCATTTTTAACCATGATTCTTGTGGCTTGAGTGTTTTCTGCTTATATTTCAATTGTAGATCTATAAATGATATCGTGCACGTTCTTTAAACATCTGAGAAATTCTAATGAAAACCAATTAGAGACGTAGTTACGATGTGCCGTTCATACTCATATAATTGTCATTGCTATAAACCTCATGCCATTTTAAGAGTTGCAAGAATGTTTTGTTTCATTCGCAATTTCATACCTTGTTACACTGGAAATCTAAGAACTTACTATCTTTCTATGGGTGCTTTCAATTCGTTAACCGTTGTTCATATTTTGTCATTATCTTTTCAGACTAACAAATCGGGAAGTCCATCCAGTGAGGCAATTCTTCCAAGACTCTGCATTATATTTACATCATTCAGCAACTGTATTTTGTGTGTTGCGATTTGCTTTGATATTTGTGAAATTCTGAATAATTATTTGATTGTTCGATCCTCGAGAATGTCTGGATCTTAAATCAGAACTATTAAAATATTAATTAAATTAATTAGTCGTTTTCCAGAAATTCATGCAGCATCTCAAAATGTGTGCGTGGGCATTAAAACATCCATTTCTGTATTTTCTCATCCAACTTGTGGGATATCTCTTCTTGAACTAAGGCCCGTAGAGTACATATCTCAAAGACAATGCAAGAATATCAGACATCTAGAGTATTTCTCAGAACACTCTTGTTTCACACACAAGAAATGCTGTTCTGTACACTTATGATGTCAGATCCCCTTCACGAAGTCTAGTCATCTTGCTTGCTTCATTGTTGAGAATCGCGTTCCAAGAACCCGGTGCTGTGCTGCCGGCAATTGCTTGCTGAGCATTCTTGCGATCGTGAACTCCGACTTTTGATGATCTCTCACCATCGAAACCACTTGACGTCATGTTCGGATCTATCACTCCCCTTCGGTCACTGCTGTCATGACGCCATTGATGACGCATAAAGCGCATTTGTGGGCGGCAGACGAACATGTCATTCTCTCCACATTGTAATGTATTCTTGTAATTTATTGAAAAGTAATTGTGGAAATCTGTTCGGGAGAGGTGGCTTAGGGCCGCCTTAGTGCTGTTACCGCAGTGCCCCTGCCCGGGAGGTCCGTCCCGACGGTAGCTACATAGCTAGGTCGAATTCAGTCGCTGTCTGGAGGAGAATTCTAGCGACCGACTGCTCTGATCAGTAGTTTTCTGTAGCTTCTCAATCAACATCAGGCGAATGCCGGAGAAGTACTAACTCTAACAAACGGGCCACTGAACGCGCGCGGTCTTTCCTTACCCCTTCCTTACAAACACCCACACGCACTACACAGCCACTTATGGCGGACGTCCAGTCGGGAGCTTAGAGCTTCTCTCGGCTCAGGCGACACCGAAAACCCGCTAGCCAACGGCAAACTGCCATCCAGAGGAGGAAGATGACATGCACGGAATGCCGAGGAAAAGACATGCACTACACTTATGGGTCTGATGACCGCAGCAGTTGACGCCCCCGGAATCAGTAACAATCCATTTGTAATTACTAATGTAATTTTTTTGAAAGATCTCTCACTGTGTTTATATGCACATTTACAGCAATTTGTGAACACTATTTTATATGTGAGTTAAAGTTCTTCAAATGACTTTAAATGAAGTTTTTCGAAAACCAAAAATTTTCTGTGAAAAGAAGCTTCAAATTCCTAATGTCCTGTAGCACTTAAGTGCCATTTTCTTAAAAACGGCTCCAAATGTTTCAAAGAAAATTGCCATTTAGAACGAGGTTTTACTGTTCTTTAATATTCATAATATTTTAGTTTAGTTCTATTATTAGAAAACAGAAAAGATTAGAAAATCTCGAAAAATGTACTTTGGGAGGCGATAAATGGCAACTGTCAAGAGTTCGTGGCAAGTTCGTGTAGCTAGCCGAGACCAAAGGAAATATAAAACTAATAAGGAGGAATGAAATGTGCTATTGAATACCCATGTAAATACCTGAAAACACGGTTTAGATGCCAAAAACCGCAGAAGCACACGTTTAGGAGAAAGTTCTTAGTATCTCCTGAATGGATCCGCAAACAACTCATCAGTTCCCCACCCGGAAGTGCGACGCACCGAAAGCTACACTTGTCGCTATCGGAGGACGGGAAGCGGTCTAAGTGGCCGACAGATCGCGCAAGCACAGACGGACGCAGGTTATTCAAAAATGGGTTAACAATATATACTCTAATTACAATCTTCTTGAAGACTATCATGATATTTAATTTATTTCAGTGTTATGCGAAAGTATTGTTGTTCTTGAAGAGTGTGCGTTGAACTTTTTTGATAGCCATTTTGTGTGTTTTGTCCCACATTATTTTTGCTGTAATAGGTCACTTGTGGCTTCGTCCTTAAAAATTAAAAAAAAATCTTGTTTACCAGAACTCACAAGGAAGTGGTGTAATATGCTATGTCCTTGACATTTTAATACATTATAGTATGACTATTATTGTCGTGCTTTTGACGTAGATCGAATGGCCTTCTTTATGATCTATGCATAAATGGAAATTGTATTCTCATTTGAATTGTAATTCACGCACAGACGAGTAAAATGTGCGCTATTAGTTGCGAGAGCGCACGAGGATGAGCCTTCGTCAAATTGTAAGTGTGTGATATATTTTGTGCGCAACATAATTTCAGGGAAAACAATGCATCCCGCCTAGTTCCTCTCAGATGCACCGTCTTATAAGCTCACGAATTTTCATCTGCGTCTCTTTTTTACAGGTCCCTCATCTTGTATGGCCGAAACATAATTAAATATAGGCAATAAAAATATGGTCCTTCAAAAAGCGCTCAGGTTTTTAAAGTCGATTTTCTTCTTCTTTTTTTTTTTCTTTTGTCACTTGGGGACATTGCCGGCGCCATTTAGGAATCCATGAACATCCCGATTGTTGCATCAGTCTGAATTTCTTGCGCTTCTGCATTGCACAGCTTACTGTCCATCTATTTTAAAATTAATAATACTATTATTAGACTATTTTATAATTGTGTTATGTTTTGTCAGAACGCAGAATGCAGCAACTGTAAAACGACGAAACTAGGGCGCAATAATGAAGCACCGAATGAAACAAAAAGTCGCGGACTTATTACAAATTTCAATGAAACGTTTTCAAGCCTCATCGTTAAATGTTTTGGGCGTGTACTTTATGTCCGATGTGTATACACACTAAGGTGGTTCGCGAAAGCGGGGCTGTTAACCGAAAGGACGTAGGCTCTTGACTATTCCCAAGATTTCATCCTAGAATTGTCTTCAAGGGCATTCGACTTAAATCGTTCAGCTTTTTTCTTTTGGGTTATCGTAAATAATAATTTGTTTGTGACAGTAACCCCCGAAACATCATCGGATTAAAAAAGGAATGAAACGAGTTGTTGCTGAAATCCAAGCGCAGTCTTGTCAGGTAATCGCAACGAATTACACAGTGTTCTTGTGTGCCAGCGCCGTACAGGTCACATGCCCGACATTTGTCATATCTGAAATGGGAAGTTGCATTTAATTGAAAAGGTTGAATTATGTATAAAATTAATGTGTTTTCAAAAATATGAAATTGTTAATGACTGGTGTTATTATGATGAAAACATCATATATCCTAAATTTCCATATTTCTTCCATATCTTTTATTCAGGTTCTATTTCATTACGTACTAATTTTCATTTTTGTAAGTCATCTGGAAACCTCCCCTTTTCAAGAAATTTATATGCTTTTTGAAGCTCCCAACATTGTAGTTTAAATTCTGAAGTATCTAATATGTTTTGGCTTTGAATAAAGTATTTTACAGGCGAAAAATATCGGTATATTGTATTGACTACAACATCCATAAATAAATATGGGGAGTGATTTCATATGGTCATAAGAATGTATGTCTGGTTTCTCATCAAAGTTTCAATTTTATGCATGAGTTATTGTAAATTCAAAACAGCCATGTGTTACTCCAATAGAAAATAACCGAGTTGTCAAGGTAACTTAATGTTTTTTCCTCACCTGAGTGAAATTTTGAGTGCACAGTAAAAAATGAATTTAATGAAAACCATGTGATCGTGTTTTATTGTTTAAACAATATTTAATGGTTTATATAACTTTTTTGTTCAAATCTTTTTTCTTCATACAATAAGTTTTTGAGTTGAAGAAAGCTTTTGGGTAGAAATATAGGGATATGTTAAAGAGTATAGAGCGGAGGTAGAATTTTAGGTAAAATAGGCCAACCCCAACTGTGTATAACATCCATCAAGATTTGACATTCTTTCACAGTTCATCTCTTGCTAAAATACTCGGTTTAGGGAAGCAACCCATAAGAGCATTCGAATTGCAGAAGAGCGCTCGGGTAGGGAAGAGGAAGGACACAGCACTGAGAATGTCTTCCTGGAATTTGCTAGTGGCGAGGGTAAATTGTCGAAAATAAGGCATTTGTACTACTCGTACGTGCCTCTCCGTAGCATAACTTGCCTCCCTCTAGGGGATTGCAGCTCCGCTAACTAGTGGCCCTAAATACCTTAACTCCCTGCGACCTTTGAATACACTGGAACTCAAAGATGAAGTTATGTGAGGACCGTGCAGAAATCCCCAACTACTCCAATACAAGCTGGGGTATAACTGAGCTGTTGCTCCCAAAGGTCGAGCTAGGGATGATCGCGGCAGATCTGTGTACTGGAGCTTCCTTAGCCTCACAGAGCAGCAGAAGCGCGTATGATCCGCGGATTATCCCAACTCTATCGCAGTCGCGCATGAGCACTCTGCGCAAGAAAAACATTACCCTCATTGGCTAGTATCATCACAAGTCTCGAGTCTGGGAATTCACAAATGCAATAGGAATAGAACACTTCTACATACTTGCCATCTTGAATTTGAAAAGGAAAATAAATGTTTTAAGTTATCGAATATTTCGAGAAGCGGTTTTCCCTTGTTGAAATCCGTTTTCAAAGGAGGAAAATACGAGATAACAAAAAATTCTAGATACGACGGTTTTCTTGTATAATGATGCATTGATGATCTTATATTCTCGTAATTGAATATGTGCATTGCATATATGAAGGTTATTAGCGCTTTGAAGCTGACAGTTAACGAGATGTTTTGCCAAGTTCGATGTGCGCTGTTTCGTGTGAATTATCGTTAGTGAGTTGTTACAAAAAATATTATTAAGACCTGCTTCGTTTATCATGGGTTCGCGTGTCTGAAGTCACCGGGAAGTCGTGCTTTGAGGCGTATCAAAATGTTCTTCTTTCTGGGGTTGTGATATGCTAAAATATAACCGACGTGTTAACGCTGAGTACGAGTACATTTGTTTTGCAGGAAGTAAAAATAAAAATCATTTATATCTTATTTGGTAACATAATTATGCCAATAGTATCGAAAGGTTTGCTAGTAAATATTTAGCCTGCGCAATCCATTTGGAGCAACCGCCGCACCACGCGCGGCGAGGCCGTCTACGGAAGTGAGCAGTCACCAAGCGGAAGGCGCAAGTGCGCCAACGCGAGCCATTGGATTGGCATCGAGCTCTCCCACGTGAGGCCCATCCCAGGTGGTGCCCCCCCCCCCGGCGGTCAGTCACAATGTTCAGTGAAGGCGAATGCGAGGTGATTGATACTGTATTGTGAAGGGATGTGGAGTGCAGCGTGACACCAAGATATCTGTTCAGCATTGCCATAAAATGTAGAGATAATGCTATTATTGTTATTGCCTTTATTGTTATTGTTTGTTACTTTATTGTTGATTTTTTTATCGCGAATCGGCCATCATGGGGCCACGCGATATGTGAACAGGGGCTCTGACTTGATTATCGGGGAAGGTGCTCGTTACTTTTTCTAGAGCAGGGAATCAGCGTTACGATGCTGATTACATTTTTATACCCCAGGGTTGTTAGCCTCGGCGGTGGGATGAAATGATGATGATGATGATGAAATAGACACACACACACACACATAGGCACATAACACAACTATGCCTGAGACGCAACTCGAACCCGCGATCTTCCGGTCCGACACCGCTACGGCTCTACTACCTTAGCACTCTCGGCCATCTGAATGGCATCATTATTATCATCATTATTATCATTATTATTATTGTTATTATTATTCTAAAATAAAGGTATATTGTATTAACATTCGTAATTGTAATGTTTGTAAATTTTAGTATTCTGCCACCACGATACGTAAACCTAGTTGCAGAAATAATAAATGTCTATCTAAACTCAACCGAGCGAAGTGGCTCAGTGAGTAGCGCGCTGATTTCGCAATTGGGATCTTAGTTGACTAATAATAATAATAATAATATAATTTTATTATTATTATTATTATTATTATTATTATTATTATTATAATTAATCATGATAACAATATGTAACTTGGCTGCCCGGAATCTGGAAAGGAGTGTAGTGATAACTGGAGGCCAGTTTTTCTTAAATCTGAAAACGATGAACATGCTTGTAAGAATAAGTAATGAAATACGAACATTTTCGTTTTAAATGTATATTGACAGAGAAACGATGTTTTCTGTATTAATAAAAATGAAGTGTTGGTCTGAGATTTCAAAATAACTTTCCTTACAAGTTCATGCGGTTATTTTCTTGATCTGAAACCAATTCAGTTATTTCAGTTTTTATCTGCATGTCGACTTTTTCAGGCTAATCTCAGATACGGCTAAATGGAGTTCGATGCAGTTTTTCATCTTGAAAGATAGTGTATTTTGTCAGGCATAAGTTAAACTACTTTTTTCAGATCTTTCTATTCAGATCTTTTTTCAGATCTTTCTATTTCATGTAGAAGATTTTTTTGTTTTTATTCAAATCCACATTGTTGTTCCAATCTTAATGAAAATTTGCTTTCTTAACCCTCAGGGTAAGAGAAGACTGTCCACATGATATTTCGTAAAAACTATTGCAATTTCCTTTTCCCATACTTTATAGCAAGACGTAAGTGCGCTCTCTTTCATTTTTTTGTGAATACATGGAAAGCGGTAGAGAAACCGACCAAAGTTCTTCTGAATTTTCGGGAAAACTCATAAAATTCCCTGCTAAATGCATGTTGATTCATTCCGGTTGCGCAATTAAACTCGGAATAATGAAGAACAAAATTGAAATTTAGCTCCAACGGCAGGGCCAGGGTGGGTGGTCGTGGGGTGGACGGGGCCTCTGCCCTCCTTGCTCACCACGCCCCCTGAGCCCTTCTGCCCTTCGCCTGCAGACGCGAAAGATATGTGAAAGTCGTTCGCTTCTTCAGCTTCAGAAGTCAGTTAGGTGGAATTCAGTCGCTGCCTGGTGGAGAATTCTAGAGGCTGGTTGCTCTGATCGGAAGTTTACCCTGGTTTCAGCGATCAACACCTGCCGAATGCTGGAGCAGTACCCTACGAAACGGGCCAAACGCGATCTTTCCTTCCTGTTACTTGTCTTAATCCCACCCCATATACACGCTTACACGTTTATGCACTGCACTACCGCACATGCCGAGGGAGCATAGTCGGGGACTTAGAGCTCGTTCCGGCTGTGGCAGTGCCCCGGTGGTGGGAGATACCTGGTTGGGGAAAACCTGCTAGCTAATGGTACGTCGGCGGTGAATCGCGCCATCTAGAGACGCAAGATCACCGCCACCTTCCGAGGAAAAAAACATGCACTTCACTTACGGGAATAATGACCTCCGTTGTTGACGCGGAATCACTAACCACCAACCCTCCTCTTCTCTTACATACATACCTACACTAACAATTACTACATTATTGCATACATTGGGAGGCCAGTCAGGAATTTGGAGCTAGTGCCTGCGGGAGCGGTGCCCTGCGTGGAGAGTTGCTTGTCAGCGCCCCACCTCGCACTCAAGCGGGAGGAACACTGCCTCTTCCCGGCTCTTAAGTAAATTACACTCAAGGCATACATCACCAAAGAAGTTGACGCGACCAGCAATACTCGCTCACGTTTCTTGGAAGGTGGCCCATCTAATGCTTCGATTTATTTACAGCGTCCGTTGGCGTTTGATCAGCTGGTGCACGGTGCAAACCAATCGGGAGCTTAAACGTCAGGACTGTAGGTGTCAACCGAGCTCCCCCACCGTAACAGCTGATTTACGCCGACGGACTCGATGTTTAAATCGAAGTACAGAGCATTCCCGCCAGATCCGCGCCTCTCGTGGCGGAAGCGCTTGGCGGCGGGGGCGGACGGGGGCGGCGGCCGTTGCAGTCACGTGGCCGTCGCGGCGCAACGTAAACCCGCAACGACGGCCCAAGTGCACGCGAGTCTTCGGCTGCGCTTCGTTGCTTCCTTTGTAGAGGTATTGCGGAACGGCGCGCTGCGCTCATGCAAATGGCAGTGCCCTGTGCACCGCGCGCTCTGCTTCGGGGACTTACGGGCGCGACGCACCCCGCAAAGTGTGCCCGGGGCAGGAGGCGATGGAGCCTTCGGCAGATTAACACAGAGCATGTGGATAGGTGCTCCGAATGATTTTTAAAACACACTTCCATGCGGGTTTGGTGGCATAACGTTTAGCGTATTGGATTCTTGTAGCCACGTTTGCGGGTTCAACCCCGATCGAAGCCGTGGATTTTCAAGGACGACAACATCCTTTCGAACGCCTTCCTTCGGAGGGAAAGTAAAACCGGCTGACCCATGCTGTAGATGTACTGTACGTAAAATATCCTTAAGCCTAAAAGACGCCTCTGAGTCCTGTCCTAATCGCCTGTTTCAACGCCCGAGTGCTGCTTTCCTTCTCCGCTAGAAGGTGAAAGAAGCTTCGCGGAATTTTCCTGTGAGACGGAAGAGCTGGCTTTATGGCGCGAGTCTCGCCACATCAAGTTAGGGATTCACTAATAATATCACTTCATAAACTAGAGGTATGCGGCAGGAAAAAGCTGCTGAAGAAACCCACCGAAAATGGTTTTCCAAAAAGGAGCACGCACACTGCTTGAGAGCAACTCATAAAATACTCTTGTATTACGCTCCAATATATTCAATGTTTTAACACATGGAATCTTCACGAGTACTACAATAACGTAGAATGGCATTAACGAATACACGTTACAACAGTTCTTTACATTTCAAGAATATAAAAAAATTACTGTTCCTTAACGCAACATGTAAAAAGCAAACTTTTAATAGCTGGGAGCTCTTCATTGGAGCCTGAGTATTGCATGACGTCAGCTGTGTTGCAAGCAGTGACGCACATAGTAGAAGAAAACAGAGTAGACAAAAAACACAAAGATTTTCATTTTTCAGTGAAAATCGAGTCTCGAGGTATTTGGATATGTCCCCAGTTCTTCGCTATCTAAAGAAACCGCATACACCTATCCCGTGGCCTAAGGCTGCATAGTTTTCTTTGAATTTCTGCGGACGTTGGAAATTGGTTGTATGTGACACCCCTAACCATCTTACCTAACCTGCCGGCTAGCTCAGATGGCAGTGGTTCACCTGCAGTTGAGTGAGATGGATCGACGTTGTTGTTTAAGAATGAAAGAAGTAATTGAATGAAGCAAAATTTAAAGTTTAATGACTCAAAATAAAACAAGCCTAGGAAGAAGTGAGCTTCTACCTCTATTCAGTTTGTCCCGATACAAAACTTATTCAAGGTAAATCTAACTCACAGGGAAATCTTGAGACTACACTAAAAGTAAATTAGTTTCCCACTTGAATTTTATTCTAGCCAATGTGGCTGAGAATAGTTGCCTGAATGACACAAAAAAATATTCGAGCTGGAGACCATTTTTCAATATTGACTGAAGGGAATAACTGGCGCCTTTGCCAGGCTCTGTGATGATCCCCGTGGATCTCCCATGTTGTTGTTGTTGTTGTTGTTGTTGTTGTGATTGTTGTTGTGGTTGTTTCCCTTTCCAGCTGTTGCGCCCTTTCACTGTGCAGCCCGATCGTCTGAAAAGACGGGCGAAGATTGCCGGGGGTTTGGCGCCGTGAGTTTGGGGCGAAGATTCTAGCAGCAGGTTGAAGGGGTTCGGCGGGCTGTCTCGCGACCCACACCATAGATTACTGCAGTCACGTCCACATATATCTTCCTGAGCTCTCACTTCCAGATGCGATGAGGCAGGCGCTCGTAATTCAGTTCGTTTTGGTAAGGGTGACACATTTTTCGGAATACTTGTCGAAACTTTACGGAATTCTGAAGTTCGGGAAGCCGTTTAGCGTGGTTTCGAAAATGCAATAAGTGACCTTCAAATTTACATATTGTGCAAGAAAGTGTGGAGGAAAACACACATTGCTTCTAAAAAGCGGTTTACAAACAAACAGTTAAGTTTAAGACGCGCATCACAGCTTTCTAAGATGAAGTCTAGTGCCCAGCGGTTTAACAAGAAATCAAGTACTGACAAGAAGTGCCCACGGTGTGTAATGACGTCCACGGCGGCCTCAGTTATCCCCTCCTTTCACGTTCGAGGAGATTCCAATATTTTGATAAAATGGCTGGCTATTGGCTTAAGGTTATTGCGTCGCAGAAGAATTTCAGCCTATCGCTGCTCGCGTGTAAAGGGAAAGTGAAGTGTCTCCTTCTTTGACACTCTTTTTGTTTATAAAATGCACGTGCAGAGCAGTGTATCGCTTCGTCGGTAGCGAGATTTCCGATAACTTTAAGTTAATGTTTAGTATATCTACGGGTGAGCGAGTTCGGGAGGGTAGGTCGGCGTTTTCCCGGCGAGTGAGCTCTTAACAGATCATAAACAAAAAGTAGGGGATCCCAAAGCGCCTCTTCCAGCTGCAGTTGTGAACAAAGAAATGGTTCAGCGGAGGGTGCGAGTGCGGGAGATCGAGGCTTCTTGGCACCGCACGGGTCCAGACCCTGGCGTCCGTCGGTTCTACGTCGCATTTTGTAAGAAATACCTTGGAAGTTTAATAATTATGTCATCAAAATTCGGTGACCTTAAATAATATGCAAGGTCTCGGTCACTCTCGTGGTGACACACGTAGACTATTACTGTTCTTATATTACCTTAAAGAAGATGCGGAAACCGGTTTCCTTCGGCTCAAATGCGTTCTTGGCTACCTATGGAGCGTATTCTGATTTACCCTTGTTAAGAATTGTTATGTAATCGAGCATAATACAAAAAAGTTATATTTCAATAACACGTAATAACATAATGGAGGAAAAGTCGTGAAACGTAAATTAGAAACTGTGTTAGAAAATAAACATAAATTAGAAATTACTGCAAACAAACCACCAAAACAAGTGGTAAGATCGAACATGCAATACTCCACTTACCAATTTACTAGGCTTCAAATACAGTTTATACGACACTTGAAGGAACACGTAAATACATCCGTTTCCCCTTATTTTCAGTCATATTAACATCTGGTTTCTTTGCGGATTCCAGAAGTTCTTCTGGATATTTTATTATTATTGATTAAGTTAGTTAGGTTATTGATTTTTTCCTGGATGTTACCTCGTCTGGTGTGAAGAAATGTTGATATTTTTAGAAACACGCTCCGATCATGTAGGGTTGCAGATTTCATTGGATGTTTTAAATACAAGGGACAATCGACAAATATTGATCGCCATCGCATCACATGGATCTATTAGCAGCCAAATTGAATAAACTTTCCTCTCTTTCTGTTCTAAGCTATATTTTTGTTCAGGGAATACTACTTACTCATTAAGGAAAACAGTCAATCCAAATTTCCAATAAAATCAAAACACTGACTACAACCTCCGTATATTGTATTTGAATATTCCTTTAATTTTAATATTATATATTTTCTACCAATTTTACAAATTTCAATTTTCGTCAACGAAATTTTAATGCATATTTAGAGCTTCCTAAACGAAGATACGTCAAAAATTGTTGCCTATTAATTGTATTTTGAGATATATTTTTCTTTCTGATTGTTCAAATTACTATCATTTTAAATGTATCTTAATGAAAACCCTCCAAAGACTGTAAGGTCGAACAAGGTCAAATATATTTTAATAAAAAAAAACAGAATCATTGGGACCTTCTCCGGAATGCTTCGTGCTTTTGGTCTCCACGAATCTATCTCTCCAACGACCGTTGTAGGCAAGTGGATCGTTTCCAACACGCAGGAGCAACGCTTTACCTGTTTGACGAAATACTCGGGTTAGAGGAGGAGGGGGGGGGCAAGTCCGCAATGCTGTGCAGCGAAGCCCCTAATAAGGGAGCTTTAGAAGCCCCAAGGAAAAGCCGCTACATTCGCAACAATGCACGAATTTTCGTCTAATGGCATAGCGAAACTAAACTACCTCTGTTCTTCCCTTTTTTATCATCTCCGCTTCCCGGAAAGAGAGCGGAGCGAGGAATGACGCAGGAGATTTATTCATATTGAACCACTCCGAGGCAAAAAAGAAGGCGAAAAGAACTAGAAAGAGCTGCAACGGACAGCCTGAAAATTTTATGAACATAAGAGAGCGGAATGATCGACGATGGACCTTCCCTTTGCCACAATTCCTCATCCAGTTGTCTCGAGGTTTCTCAGACATTTTTATGCTGCAGGGAAATTAGTCTTGTAACTGTGGGTCTCGCTGTCAAACTTTCTTCCCTGCCTGTAGTTTCACGCTACTGTTACCGTGCATGCCCCCTGCCTTTTAAAAATCCTTTTATTTTCTTGCTGTATATCTCAATTTCTATCATCCTGTGACTCGCATGTTGAAACAGCTTACAAATGCATTAAAATTGAAGAGTTGTAAAAAAATGTATTTTATCTGTATTTTCAGTCTGCAAGAATTTATATGCTACACAAAGATAAATATGCAAAGAGAGGCTGTAATATCTCAAATGAAAACATTACGAACAGCACGAATAAAATAAAATTAAATGTAAACCCCTTGATACCAAGCAATGTGTTTCTCTTGTCGTAGAAATAAATGATGCCAATATCGCCGTCTGCTCTTAGCGTCTTCGAAAAAAATGAAGTTCTTTTTACATTTTTGAATCGCAAATGAATTTGGTTCTTTACTCATTGATTTATACAAGATAATTTTTACCAAGAAAGGGGTTTCAGAAAACCATCGTTGATTTCTCCGCCCTGCGCGTCCACTGTAAACACATTTTATCCCTGAAGCTGACAGTATTCTTCCCCACTACATTTTTATTTAGATTTATTTAGTTAAAAAAACTAAAAACGTTTTGTAACGTATGGGGGAGAAGATTGCTCACGTTTTCTTGAGTTCCAGAATCCCTTCCCGTCATTTTAACTATACATAGTTGAAAGATGAGTAAAAGTTAAAGATAAATAAATAAATAAAATTTAAAAAACCCTTAGCAACTTTTGAAAAACTAGACATTTTTGTTCCCGGGTTATAGAAAATTATTTGCAACGGTATACGAAATGCAGGTATGATATTTCTATATTTCTAGCAATAAAGTAACTCGCCATTACCTATACTCCTACCACTGCAAGCAAAAGGAGAGTTCACCAAACGTACGCATAGTGAAGCTACATTTACGTCCAAAAGCAAAGCAAGGGGTCATCTCAGCATTTGCTCAATGAATCCGGGAAACTGGACAAAAACCTGATCGAGATGGGGCTCATTGCCCCGGAGATATCGATGGTGAGATACGGCTTGCTCATTGGCGGGCACAGCCTCCTCCCGAACAAACTCTCAAGCTCCCGCTTGGTCCCCCGACGTGTGTGGCGGTGCAGGGCATGTGAGCATAATGTGTGTAAGCAAGGGAAGAGGATGTGACAAGGAAGAGGAGTACGTCTCCGGCATTCGCTGGGTATTGATAGGAAACAAACACGGAAAACCACCGATCAGAGCACGCCCGCAAGAAATCCATTCTAGACAGCACGAGATAGCCAATACTGAACTCGGCATTGCTATGAAGCGAGTATAAAAAAAGTCTGCCACCATCGGACCTCGAACCCTACAACTTCCTGGTCACAGTCTGCAGTGACATCAGTCGGTGCCCTGAGGCACCTCAGCCGGTAGAAAACCTTGAATTGGCAACTCACTTTATAATATGAAATCGTTATGTCGAGCTTTGAGTCAGAATTTCAATCACGAGAAGGAAGAAGAATAACGGTCGGATGCGTATGGGGGTGCAACAGAACCATACAAATTGTATTCAAAAAAGGATCGCGCACACTGCTTAAGAATTAAATAGTATAACAATGCAATAAAATCAATACTTGGAAAGAAACAGCCTTCGTAAATACTGCAAGAACAGAGTATTTGTTAAAATGGTCATACAGTTCAACTATTCATTACATACCACGAATATAGAAAAGTTTCTATTCCATAACGCAACTCCTGATTGCACATATTGTAATGGGCAAATGCCTCTTCCTTGGAGACTTGGTGTCTCACTGCGGCAGTTGTCTCGTAAGCAATGGCGCACTGAGTTTGGCGGTTATTTGGCGGAATATTGGAATACGGGGACTAACACAATCAAAATATTTTCATTTTTCAGTCAAAATAGAAACTTTTAAACTTTTTTTTTTTGTATTAATACCGAGTTTCTGGATATGGTCATTCGAAATTAGTAAAATAGACATTCCGAAACATTTCGTCGTGGAGCTGCCTATTTTCGGAACCTGAAATTTTTAACGCTACCTGAAATTAATAAAGTTGAGCTTGAATAGGAAACCGTCAACGAAATACAGTACTATCCATTGGCATGGGACCGGAACGCCCCTGCAGCGGAAGAAACAATCTACATGAAAGATAGCACATAATTTCCCTGCTGTTGACAGCCCTGGACAAATGTAGTTTCTCTTGGGAAGTGCTCGCCCCAGCACGTCCAACGAGTATATATCCGGACCGTGTAATTGTCGAGTTTTATCTTCTCAACTCAATTGACTCCACTTGTGCCAGTTGGCTTCAAGTCCCTCTAATGATACGAGTGCAGTTATAAATGCAAGTCTTCACCATACGTCTTTGATATACTTCCTGCTTCAAAATACAAGACGCACAAAAGAAAATTGACGTTAAATTTGCTACAATTTGACCCTCATTCATCAAATAATCTAATTTTGTCAAAATTTGATTCAAGGCTGTGTAATTTTGCTGTGTTTTATTCAACTATTAGATTCATAACACGATTATTGTTTTAGATTGTTTGGTCATTCTTGATACTTGTTCAATTTCAGGAGATAGTGTAAGGAATATGAAATAAAATTTAAGGGTTTTGGAAACTAGTTCATTTTATCCTGAACCAGCGTGTACGCTATGAAGTCTTTTATGTGAACAGCTACCATGAGCGTCCATTTGTTTTCGCATTCCCTTTTAAAGAGAGGAAAAATTACTTGGATGTTTTAAAAGCGTGATTCAATATATCCGAAATCGTTGGGAATCAAAATACTACTATCCATTGAGATGACCTATTACCCTCAAGAAATTTTCTGGGAAAGAGAAACAACCTTTCAATTCAGATTTTTTACGATCGAATCCGACGAAAAAATTGATATTGTGAAACTAAATTCGTTACGTCTGGAGTTATTAATGGTATAAGAGTATGATTTTTCAGTATTCACGTAAATATTATTCTATCCTACCTCCAGGGTGTTTGTCTGTAGCTAGTGAGGCAATGGAAGCTTGAGGAAAGTGGGAGCACTGGGAGGTGGATGGGGACAGCGTGCTGCTATTAAAGTTCTTCTTACCTAAACGTGAGTTTTTACGAGGAAGTGAAAGAATGACTACCCAAGCATAGAATATGTGTTTTTTCTCTCATAGCTAAAATTGCAAGATTCCGCATACCGAACCACGAGACCAATAAATATCATGTATTCGTGGGATACTTCTCAATAATCGAGGCGTTTGCAACGTTCATTCGCATCTCCCCAGGTTATGTTTACTTCACAGTTCTCAATTGTTTTGTAGGACCATGTCTTCTTTGCAGAACCCGTCCGGCAAAGTAGATTTCTCCGTGCGGGCACCCTTTCCAATCCCAAAATAGTGAAGGTAAGAACTTCAAGCGTGTGTGCTGCAAAACCTATTCCTTCACTAACACCAAATTTGCATTTGTAAAGTTGACTAAGAGGCCTTAGTTTCCAGTTGCTACAGATGTTAAGTAACTCGATCAAAGCCCTCCGCTGCCCGGATGAGTACTCTGTAGGGCAGCTGCACTGATCGCTTTCCTGTGAAAAAGTCTACGCGGATGTCGGAGCTATCCCTTAAAGCAGGTGTCCGCTCTGTTAACTGAGAGCCGCCGATACCGTTGTTTCTGCAGAGACTCTGATCGAGAGGTCCTAGGCCTCGAGCCCTGAGGTTGACAGAATTTTCTGCATTTCCACGATAGGTAAGTCGAATTCAAAGGCTGTTTGGATCAGGATTCTAGCGGCCGGCTGCTCTCATTGGTAGTTTTGTACGGGTTTTCCGATCAATACCAAGCTAATGGTCAAGCAATATCCTCACAAACGAACCAAGGACCATGCTAGATCTTCCTTTCCTCTTCCTTGCTCTACGTTATCTTCTCCCCCCCCCTCACACACACATACACACTGAGACTTACACGCACTATACTTCCGCACAGGACGGGAGACCAATTGGGAGATGCGAACATGTTCGGACTGGGGCGGTGACCCGTGGAGATTCATCAAGGGAAGGGAATATCGCATGTTGAGGTGTATCCCGGCGTGGGATTTCACCATCCAGCGGCCAAGGAACCCCCACGATAAAATCATTCCCACTGTAACAGGTTTAGCCACATCTGCTCAAATGCCAGGTGACACTCGGTCTGTGACACTTCTCCCGTCACTCGCTGCAGTTACCTATGGGCCTATCCTCACTCTCTAAACTAGAGCCGATTGCACGCGAGCGCCTTCCTTCGCTCTCCTCGGGCAGAATCCACATGAAGCGAGCACCCCCGGTTGCCCGCTAATAAGCGGCAGCCAGGACATGCCCAGTGGCTGACCCGCATACGCAACCCTGCAGCGAGCCACGTAACACACCCTTGATTATCACCTTAATATAGCTTCCAAAATGGGATGAATTTATAAAGAGGCTACGTCTTAAAAATCATCTGTTTGGGACCAGGTGTATAGCCTCTTCAATAAGGAATAGTTTGGAGCATCGAGCGCTGTGCATTTCCTTTTAATGCATGCGTGACTAATGTAAATTGAGTGTTCGGAAAGGAATTTTGGCCCGTTTATTTGCGACAGTCCATCAACCACTGTTGCTCTACCGTTCTGCTGCGCACTTACATCTAGCGACGGGGAATCCGGTCTGGTGATGAAGGGGGGAGAGGGGAAGGGAGGGGGGATGGCACGGATGCCCGTATCAGCACGGCCACGCCCCTCCGCCTGCGCCGTCGCCTTGCATCCTCTGTCACCGTCGACACCTCATCCCCGCCCCCATGCAACTCACACCATGCTTATCTCCCGCCTCGCCCACTCGCCCCAAACCCGCGCCACTCGCCCGCCCCCTCGCCCGCCCCCTCGCCCATCTCATCGCCCGCCTTCTCCGCCGCCCCCCCCCCGGCCCCCGCACCACCTCTACTGTCACCGCGGTCACCCGTTTGTCCAACTCTTCTCGCGCCCTTTCAGCCGCCCCTCCCCCCACAAACGCCTACCCCCTCATCCGCCCCCTCACCCGCCCCTCACCCGCCCCCTCGCCAACCGCTCACCCACCCCCTCACTCACCCCACACGCCTCTCACCCGCCTTCTCCCGCGCCCTCACGCCGCAATTCTCACCCGCCGCCTCGCCCGCATTCCCTTCCATTTCTTTATTTTCTCGCATTTTTGTTTTCTTTCGTTTTTGAAACAACCCATCCTCGTTGCCCACTTCATATTCAGCCGCAACGCGATGTGGATCTGTGTTGGCTCACTTGTCCTCCATGCTTACTATACCCAATGAGGACCAGCCGTCTCGGTCCCTGCTGCGCACCACTGAGCGAGTTCCTCCAGCCACTTGGCTAACATCTCAACCCGATGTGTCTTAGACGGTTCTCTCGTCCCACACATCAACAGCACTTAACCTCCCTCCTCTGCGCCTCCGAGGACGCAACTGTCTCTGCGCGTTCCAGTGAGTCGTGCCAGGAATATTACAAAGCGAGGCCTCTTGCGTCTCAAGCTACGATCGGACACCGGCCAGCCATCGGGCCGTGCCCCATCATACTTCACTGCTCCATCATCTCGCCGACGAGCAGCAGAGCGTGACTGCCACCGCTTGTTACGTGCGCTGTGGCGGCCACTCGGGGCGCATCAGACATTGACCTGACTCACGCCTCTCCATTCCTGGCCGCCGCCGCCGCACGGAGCCCGCCTGTGCCTAACCTCCCTACGTCTGTCAAGTCGCGCGCGGCCAACGTAGTGGAGGAAAGGCAGGGCTGTTGCGGACAAGCACGCACTGACGGTGCGTTCCGACCGCCACCAGGTGCGGCGGTGGATTAGCAGTGAGTTTATATACTTGCCGGCGCCGCCTAATCTCGCTTGTGTTTCACCGACCTGGCGGCCCGCGTCCCGCCCGCCGCTCCCGCGCCCGAGGCGCGGCGCCGCTCTCGCGCTCCCAGCCGCTCTGGATCTCGCGCCACAAGCGGAGAATCAGCCTTGGCCGGTGTGCCGTGGCTAGAAGGTGGCCGAGGGCAGCGGCCCGGGCGCGCGGGATCGCGGCCCATTCACTGCCGCCGCCGGCCCGCCGCAAACCGCCCTGAGCCGATTTGTAACGTGCTAGCCGACCAGACCAGCGGCTGACGCGTACACTATCGACGACGCCGAACACTGACCGCCGGGCCGGGCCGTGTAGACCCCGGCGTGGCGGCGGCGCGGGCAGGCGGCGCCGGGCCCGTGGAGCAAACGTCGCCGCCAGCCCAGGCCTGGCTCTTCGCGCGCCGGGCCCTGTCCTGCGGGCAGGGTCAATGGCCGGGCGCGCGCGCCAGCGCCCGCACGCTTTCTGCCGTCCCGACCCGTGGCCCCGAACACGCGCGGTGCCCTCTCGAACGTCCCGACCGCGTCACGGGCCCGGAGACAAGTGGGGGCGCCCGCGTGGCCCCCGGGCCCGGGCGCCGGCCGCCCCGGAGAACGCCGTCGCGCCAGCGCCACCACGCGGCGTTTTTATTTCATTTCGCTTTTATTTATTGGCTGCCCGCCCCGCCGCCACTTTAAGCACGATGTATCGTTGCGCGAGTGCGCTAACACGCCCCGCGGATAGGAGAGGATTGGAAACGAATGCAAAGTATAAAACATGTACACGATGTCGAAAACTCTGCCATGCTCCAAATTATTACGTGCGCTAATATGTGTACACCGCTGCGAAAAGTCAAGTATATATGCTGATAACGCCCGAATGGAAACGCATAAAATTGTCAACTGTTGTGGAAATAGGAAAAGTTATAGGACTATAAACATGTGCGTTTCTTGGATTATAGCGTGCGTTGTAATTAGGAGACATTGAACGATTAGTTTCCGGCGATAGTGTTATGTTTATTGCTGAATAAAATTTGAATTTCCTCTTGGTGTTGCGCACATGGAATGAAATTGGTATTGTTAGTATCAGTGCCACTGCGGTCCACTACCATGATCACTAGTTGTGAGGGCGTATAACAATGTTGCATATTGATTTCGAAGAACGACTGTAATCTAATTGTGGATTACTAGATATACTACATTAATGACACTATGGAACGTGCTGTTCTGCTTCTCTTCAATAGAGACAAAATTGCGACTCTTTCATATTTCGTGCAGTTAATTTCTTCTCCGTGGACGATGCTGAAAATATTGTTGCATATTAGCGCCCTAGATTATGTGTAGCAGCCCGAAGTCATTAAATGTGCAGTATAAATTGCTATGCCTGTGATAAAACGTAACGAATATCAAAATTAGCTTCGTAAAATCCGGTTTGTGAATCTTTAATATCTTCACAAAATATGATTTACTGTTCCAAAGAAACATACTTTACTTACTCAAATACAAATATTTATAATTACAAAAATGTAATAATATTCATGTTAATATGAATTGAATATAAATATGGTTAATCAAAAGAGTGAAAATATGTCATAACTTTTATAAATATAAGTTATTTAAAGTATAATATATAAATATATTATGCTTTAAAAGAAAATGTGTTTCCTTAAATTAGGTTTATTACTGCATAATATTGTTTTTACTAGGTTTTGAGATTACAACGGAAATACACGTTTTTGGGATCCGCTGAAACTGGAAACATGATTTTTGTTCCAGTACATGTATACATTATTGCATTTGTGGATAAAAGTGCTTCGTATAGTTCCGCCAAAACTCAAAATTATTCATTTTCAGAAATGTTTAAACCTCACTTTTTTGAAAGCGACTCCAATATTTTATTTATTCCTCATGTCATAAATGCAATTTTCAAAACTTATTCAAATGTATTTTTTTAAAAATATCTTATCTGCTTGTTAATACAAGCATTACTTAAACATTGCTGGCATACATCAAGGGAATTTTTCTATATGTTATTGTATTTGTGAGTTCAATTGCTCTAAATAAAAACTGGTTATGTTTTTCGAAAACTCGAAAGTTTGGGATGAAAATGAGCTTCAAAATACACGTTTTCAGATACGTTCAAACAACATTGTCTTAAAATCGTTTCCAAAATTTTTGAAGAAAAAGTAGTACATGTGTGACCAAATTTTACCCTTTTGCGATAGTCGTAGTCACATTCAATTCTACCATTAGGGTCCCCAAAATTTGAGAAAACTTGGGAAAATGTCTTTTAGGCGCCAATAGATAACAAGTGAGAAGAGAGTAGCGCAAAACCGACGAAAATAGTCTAGACTGAGAAGTCTAGAACGAGAATGTCTGTGCCGTTCTGTACCACCTAGCACACTTACATTGTGTGTCTCTAGTTATAAACAGTTGAACAAAAAGAACAAAGAACAACTGTTAAAAAGATTTACTTACAGTGTAAGGAGAGATATTTATTATACATACTGCAATTAAGTGAATTAATGGAATTCCTCAACTCAGTAAAATAGCAAGCGTAGCCTTCATTCTCTGAACTTTCTAATTTTGCACCTTCGCTATGATTGGTTTACTGCATTGAATGCAGATGAAGTTTTGATATCATTGGCGCAATTGTATCGGACTCAGAAACAAAAAGCGAACTATTTTATCAAATATATCGTGATATGTATCATCCTACTTTTTCTGAACTGCTGATCTGAAAATGTATAATTGCCAAGATTACAGGCAAAACCCATATTATTGTATTTCTATGTAAACATTGTTGGCCACTGCTCCCTCACACTAATGGCAATTTTGAAAACCGTATGTAACCGACGTATAAGGGCGTGGCCGGAGAGTGTATCCGTCTAACAGTAAACTGTAGAACGTTGACGTAGGTTGTTTCACATTAAAATTAACCTTAATGTAGTGATCGCATGACTGATAATGCAGTTTGAGATCGATCACGTTTCACCCTTCATCTTTCCATCTACTATACTGTTCGTTATACTGATACATTGCCTAGAAATGGCTGTTTTTGAAAATTTCAGATCTGAATAAATTTAAACAAGGATTGCAGTATATTTTAGTTGCGTTCGTGCCAAGACGGAAATAAATTAACACTTATCGCTGTGTCCCTCTATATCTAGTCGCCACGAAACGTTTTGCATGCGTGTGGGTTGTTAGTTGTGGGAGACAGTTTTCAAATATATTTATTAAAACACGGTCCATTACATGGAAAACTTCCTTTTACGCTTGCATGCTTTAATAGAGTTTTGTTGTTCAATTGCGTTTGAGATCGCAATTATCTCGTCTCTTTGCATAAAACTATTTGTTAGGCAACTGTCAGTAGTTTTCGAGATTAATGTCAATCTTAAATTTTGGGAATTATTGAATTTTGGCGTTATTTATGTTGGTTTCATGTTGAGTTGTAAGACACTAAATATGAATATATTGTTTTACCAATAAAACTGAGAAAAAGAAAATCATCTAAGAGTTTTCGTTATGGATGTGGAATTTTTTCTTCCTTATGTACGAAGTTTATATTTAATTGATTTGCCTTTATATATTGGTTAAAGATAATTATTGTATGGAAATATGAAATGAACGCTGGTTAAATAGGATATTGATTAAATAGGATAAAGAGTTTGAATGCATGTTGCTTCAAAAATAAATTATAGTACAAAGTCACAATAGTAATTGCTCATTCCAATAAAGGGATGAGTAGTGTATCTTTTAAAGAAGCAACATCTGCCCCGCGTGGCGTGACTGACATTTCTAAGTGTTAGACCGAAGGCTGTTTTCTTCTTCAGCGTGCGATCCAGGCTTCAAACCATAATGCCAAGCTTGCATGTCCTATGATCAGGGTCCATTTGATTCCAGGTCCATCCAGTTACACATCGCGAGAGGGGATCAGAAGGGCAGCGTGCGGCTCCTCGCATTCGTTTGATGGCGCACCTGATTCCACCCCTCTTCCCCTCCTCCTCTCTCCCGCCCCCCGCCCAGCCCCGAGCGCTATCGTAAACGACATCGCAGGTTAAGCCAGAGATTTAATGATACTCTTTTAGAGGTACCTTGTCGGAGTTGCATCAGCTCACTGATGGTGTTCGAAATTGCGGACTTGAGCATCTGCGAAATTTCTTTCTCGACCTGAATCGCGAGGGCGAGTTCTTCGTCGTTTAGTTGAATTTGTTGCTAAACGAGCATGTAGGGCACAGGTTTTCCGAACAAGAAACTTATATGGAACATAAGTAAACTGAGAGCTTGTTATCCAATATATAGAGAAATCTCAGAGAAAAAATATCGAAGAGACTCTAAAAATAAAATTTCTAATAAATCCTGTCATGTTTATTCGTTTTTAAGTTTATTGAAAGAAGTGTTCATTTTATGCAATTTTATAAAATTGTACTTCAGATTTCTGAAAATCATTCAGAAATTATTGATAGTATTTGACTCCACGATGTTTCATGATTTCTGTAGAGTTGGTCTTGTTACGTTGGTGTGTTTCAGTGTGTTGGGTTTTCTAGCTCTTTCCTGATTCAGTTTGCCTTAAAAAAGGAAATTCAATATTTTTCTTTTTAAATATTTATCAAAAAGGTAAATTAACAATTGAAATTGAGAAAGCATAGTACCTTAAAATGCGTGTGAAGACGAACGAGAATTTCCGCACGTGCTCCATGCACTACCTGGAAAGTATTCGGTGAAAGTTGTGTGTACATGACCTACTTGGAGTACCTTAACCTTATTCTTTGCACTGTTGAAACCGTTCAAGACATAACCACACACAATTACCGTGCTATGAAGTTGTGAAAGTTTAATGAGTTTGCCTTTCCTTATCACTTTGTTTAATACACAATAGTATGAATTTTCTTTCGATCGTTGCTTTAGAAATAAAATCATTCAGTAAGTGAAAAAATTTGATTAAAAAAGCTTGTTAAATCTTTTTTTTAAAATAATTCATTCTCAATTATTTAGATTTACAATAAATATTTTAATTTATGAGTTAATGATCATCTTCATTCAAATTCAATTATGTAGTATCTGAGTAATAACACTATAATTAGGGTGTAATTTTTTATTTTCAAACGAAAAAAAACAAGAGAATTGGTGATTTTTGGACTTAACATCATACTAGAGAAGAAATGTATTTAAACAGCATTCGTTTTATGGTTTTGAGTACTCTCAGAAAAGCAGATTTTGAAGCTTTTGCTTCCTTTATTTTTAGACACTATTTCCAGACACTATATGTATTATCATTCTATGTATTTGAACAGAAAATATTTTCAAGTAGAATGGGTATCAAAGAATCCAAATCTGCAGTAGAAGAAACATGTATACAACACAAAACAAGAGTATTATATAATACTTTTAACATGTTATATAACATATTAGGTGCATTTACAACCTTCAACATACGTACGTACAATCTGTATGTCCGGAAACAGGTATATTTTTCAACGAAGACCATTTTAAAATCTTTTAACAATGTGAACATTAGTATTTGAAGATGAATTTTCCAAAATGACCCACAACTCGGTCGACGGTTGTCCACTCGATGAACTCAAAGTTGGAGGTCGACGAAAAAACAATTGACAAAACCTCGAAGATCTCCATGATCCTACGTAATAAAACAATTTATTTATAAAAAAATCAAGTGTTGATTGTTCCATTTTTAAAATTGACAATCTGAAGGGTAGATATTATCCGAGAACGTTTTTGAGAGCACTTACTTCGCTAGAACCCAGAGAAATGGAAGAGTTGGTTATTTCGATGACAGAACTATTGTGTCAAATCTCTATCTTCTATTTATGCAAAATAATTTCTATGATTCAGGAGTGAACGTTAACAACGCTAGTTGCTTTCATTTATGCTTAATGTTACCAATACTGGTTTAGAAGTGAGTGTGTGTTCGTGGGGAGGGGGGAGGAATTGCGGGTCAAAAAGAAAAAGTGCGTGTATAATGCAAGACATTTGGGAAGAGGCTCTCCAAAGCATGTAACAAACCCGTACATGGTTCAAAAATCAAACATTAGTATTTATTAATCGTGTCATTAAATGTGTTATTTGTTTACTAGTATAATAACTCACTTTTATAAATAAAAATGCCTATTGGAAAAGGGTTGTTCCCCTGCTGATTTAGGCGAGGGACGCCTGTGGTCTGGACAACCGACGACGACACCTTCCCGAGGCCGCGACCGAAGAGTGAGCGACGTTTTCTCCTTGGCCGCGACCTTTCGCGCCGCGCGCCTCCGCACGAAACCTGATCGATCCCCGGACCGTTGCTTCCGCGAAGCGCGCCGCCGAGCGGTACCGGCACGCGGAAACGAGCGCTGCACCGAGCGCTGCGACGTCCGTAATGAGGCGCTGGAGCAGCGCCGGCTCCGACCAGTCGCGGCGTGTTTGCGCTGCGGGGGAAAAAGCCGCTATTTCGATGTGTTTGGGGTCGCGAGGGAGGTCGTGGGGCTTCCGCTTCCTTCACCCAGGATTCGTCAATTGAGTGGTAGTGGCTCCGGGCGCGTCAGCTGCCGAGTCCATTAGCCCGTAAGTGCGGTACATGTTTTTTCTTCTTCGAGAGGTGGCTGGGATCTTCCCCGCTAGATGGCGAGATCCGGCGCCGACGTCCCGTCCGCTAGCGGGATTGCCCTAACCATCTCCCACCAGCCGGGAGACGGATCTAAGCTCCAGACCGGTCGCCCGGCATGTGTGGGGGTGCAGTGCAGGTTAATGTGTGTAAGGGGCGAGGATAGGACGAGGAAGAAGAAGGAAAGAACGCGCGCGGTCCGTACCCCCTTTGTTGCTCCGGCATTCCCCCAGGAGCCGGTGATGCACGTTCACAGATATATGTACCTTTTATTAATTTTCTATTCCATCGAACCATAAATCAACCAATAAAATGAATTTTAAATTCTGCATAAACATACTCTCCGTTATTTCAGTAATATAGATAGTTTTCCGACTCTCACACGCAACCAAACTTTATCAGTAATAATACGTTATTCTTTTGCATTCATACAGTATATTGGATGATCTAAATATATTTAGTTAATCACGTATTTTACTTGAAAAACTTTTGATCACTAATTATGAAATAATTATTCAAAAATTAGAAGCCCACTTTGATGTTACGAAAGTAAGCTTGTGATAAATTTTCCTTGCTAGTCAGTATAATGTGCTCCAAATACTGTAACAGTTGAGATATATTCTCTTTCGTTTCTTTTGAAGTAAGAAATTTCTCCTATTCCTGACTATCAAAATGATTGTTGATATGAATCGCATGCGCTTAGTTTGAATTGATTTGCAAGTGATTGCTAAAGTGTTAGTAGGGTAGAAATTGCAATATATGTTACGTAGTCGTTCCTACCATTGCGAAAAAGTGTGTGATGTTGTAAGTTAACAGTTTCTCGTAAAATGAAGACTTTACATTGAACATAATTTTATATAAATACATTTTATTAAAAATGGTAAAATTCATTGCATAAGTTGTAAGAAACATTTTCATACAAAATGTTGGTTATTTAAAAATAATGATGTCATTTTCCTCTTAAATTCAATTTTTTAGGACATTTTCCTCTTACTTTTTACTCTTTTAAGTCTTTTTAAAGGTAATTTTCAAAGAATTTTTCGGTTATCAGAATCTGAGCCCTGGTTATAATTAATTACAGATAGAATAATGTTTCTGCAATAGTCTTATTGCAACGCTGTTAAATATCATTTAACTTATTATAATGTATCAATTGTTAAAGGAACTTCCGGGAAGTGTGAACTCTGAACGTATCTCCATTTGAATTATCGGATGTTGAATTTGTGTCCTCGAAATGTCAATTTATGAATAAGAAATTATCACATCTTACATTGTCCAATAAGGAGGTTTTGTGCCAGTTCGAGTTAACTTCGAAAAATTAAAAGAAAACAACCCATTCATTTTACCTAATCGTCTCCGTAGATTTGCCTTATATAATTACACGCTGTTTTCCTGAGTATCACAGTTCATGTTATCACATAGTTTGTAATACCTTGCTGTTGATATGATAAATACATCTTCCCTAGGAAGTGTGTTGATGATTACACTCATTGTGCAATTCATTTATCTTATATTTTGAGTATGATAATGCTACCTACCTTGTGCACTATTCTGTAGTACAAAACAAACCGCAATTGCATGGAATATGCCTAGCCAAACGCAGAAAAAACAATAAAATAATAAAGGCAATACCGTGCCTACTAATACCTTATTGCTCGTCAATGAATTGATTCTAGTGAGAATTTGAGTAAGTGCGATGCGGGCCGATTCACCGTAGACGCCAGTACCGAATGCACAGTGGATGTGACTGATGTGTCACATCCCCAACCTTTCCACTTCTTAAAACTTTTCAGCTAAGTATATGTTTCCCTTCCTCAGAGTCATGTCTTTGTACCTTCAATATCTTTCGTTATTTCCATGCGTGTTCCAACATGCGTTTGTGACATCCCTGGGTATGACTTCCCGAGGTACAACCCTTACACCGAGACGTTACGTTCCCGATGTCGTTGAACTCACGGTTGTAAGCTGTGTGAAGGCTGCCTTTAGTTTCGCCGCTGATGATGCGATTCAGTTGTTACATCACAGCCTTCTCATTAGCTCTTCTGTATCTCTCCTCCATAAAGTCATCCCCATAGTTTTCATTGAGCACTGCTCTTTCAGTAGCAGACGTTGGAATCCCAGTGGTCTCTGATTCGATGCAATGTATGCCAACTGCCGCTAGACAAATTTCCTCCTGATACAGCCTGTCGCCATACCAAGTTATAATAACGAGCAATTGGTTAGCAGTGTGGACGGAGAGCTCCGAAAGAACATTTTTTTTTCTTAAAACTGTGTTAAATAGTGTGATTTCGTGTAGAACAATATAGTTCTGAAATTGCATCGCGATAATTATAATACAACCATTTTCATCTGGAAAGGTGCGTCATGACGGGTACTTAGTTTGTGGCAGTGAATGAATTACGTGTGGTATGAAATGCGTGGCTTAAAACTTATTGTGCTTCTAAAAACTTCGTTCAACTTCTTTTCGAATGAGCCAGAACACAGCGGTGAATATACTTCAAAATAAAGCATTAAATGTGTGTATTTGTATTGTTTATATTTCACATGTATATTTATTTTATTACTTTGCTTATTATAGAACACGTCTGCGAATAGACAATATTAAATCATCAGATATGTACGTTTTTATTATTTGTGTTTCGCATGTATTTTTGTTTTATTACCTCATATATGACGGCAACGCCAAATTGGCAATTCTTAGAGGAAATATACTTCATATGTATATTGCAAATTAGAGCACATATTAGTAATAATTCTATAGTTCCAAGAAACCTGATATCTTGGTGATGTAACGACCTGATCGCAACCCATGCCCAGCGCGCAGGCTACACCTCTGCGGCGTTCGCTCAGAAGAGGAAGAAGAGTTGGGGTAAAGCTAAGTTGTTTTGGTACAGTCCTAGTTCATATACAGAATCCACTTTTCAGTTCCAGAAAAACAGCATATTTTTGTTCCAAGAGAAGATAGAAATTCACTTTTATACTCCAGAAAATGGCGCAAATGGTTTATTCAATTCTGCAGTTAACATTTCAAACCTTGACCTGGGTGTTCATCGTGTGGAATCAATCGCCAGACGAGCTTCCTTAAAGTAGTGTAATAGACATTTTATTCATATATCATCATTTTCAGAATTTCAAGTTGTTAAATTCAGAAATTTAGACCTATGAATATAAATATAATAGAACACTTTCATACATAATTTTAGTAATTTGACTTACAATGATAAGAAAGGGGAAATTTTAAAAAAAATTGCGGTTTTGAAATTTTCACTTTCAAGAATATCAAGCGGTCAGCTGAGTCCGTTCTTTTAGAAGGTCCTCCTCAAACAACCTCTTGTGCAACGTGCGTCGGCGGAGTTGGCGGACTCGTCCCTATCCTGGGGGCTATTCGTGGTTCTTGAACCGTAGGCTATTACCATAAAGAAAGCGGATGCGATTAATTCAAGTTGTTTGTGTGGAGAGCTGCGGCTTGGCGGAAGCACACGAAACCAACCGTCGACCTTCTGTCCGTCCCCACTCGCCTCTACCGGCTTCTTACTCGCGCCCACACAAGGAACAGCGCGTGGAAAATATCAGTAGGCCCCAGCAAATCGGGCCAAAGCATTTTTTTATCCCAACTTTATAAACGACCTTTTCTTTTGCCATAAATCGTTCATAAAACGGTATTTTACGGCACAAATGATGACGTATTCGCTTTTCACGGCACGAACCATTGCGTCATCACACGTTCAGCCAATCGCAGCTAGATAATCAGGGGAGGGGGGAGCGGTAAAATGAACAACCGACCATAGTTTTCTCCCACAGATGTCAAACAGCCGATACGTCACAAAAACTTTGTTTCGCAAAATTAAGTATATTTCTCTTTCTTTAAATTTAAAATGCTGTTATAATGCTCTTATAAATTTATAATGCATTATACACATGCTAAAAAAATTGCATATGCAATTAGTTGATAATGTTGCGTTATTGCATTCGTACAAATTGTAAAACTCGCTCCGAACGTCCCTCGTTTTCACAACGTGTCCTCTTGCAATAAAGCTTAACATTATAAACTAATTGCGTCAGCTACTATTAATGTGAGCTTTTGTTTTTATTCCCTATTCGGCAATTAATGTTCACTAGTGGCTTACAGCAGCAGAAATGATGCTGAACAAAACTACACAAAATGGTTTCCCGACGTGAACCATGCACACTGCCCACGAAGAACTAATAAAATGCTCTCTTGTAACACTGTAATAAATTGAAGATTTAACAAGAATTATTCACACATTCTGTAACACCAAATTGAACGTGTAGTATGTGTATACTACCACGTATACTAGACCATGGATGTCAAACATGCAAGACCTTATGGGCCACAACTGCAATCTTTAATATGGTTCCGTGCCTTAATTAAATTTCTCGGTCGATCCACAGCTGACTCCCTCGTACTATTGATCTCGGCTTTTTGCACCGCTGCTCTAAAAAGGGGGGGACAATGGAATCATGCGTGATATGCCTCATCATAATGCACGGAAACACATTGGGATGATTTCGAATTTATGAATTTCCTAGAAGAAATCCTTCAGTAAATTTAGATACGAGTATTTTTTTATATTAAAGAGGCGTCGAGTCAGGTGAGGCGCGTGCGCTAGGCGCACACTGTTCTCGTCTGGCATGGACCACTTTCGCCTGAATGGTCTTTCGCTTTTGACGATAGTTTATTTATTTACGTCAAAAACGTTTGAAGTTACATTTATATTTATGTTCAGAAGCAAAACAAGGAACCATCTCTGCATTTGCTCGAAGATCAGTGAAACTGGACGAAAACCTGATCGAGATGGGGGTCATTGACCCAGATGTTGAAGTACAATAGTTGATACAGGTTTTTTACAATTATACAATCCAAATGGTATATAATACATTAAATGTCATTGTTAAAATTAATATTACTTTCCTTTTGGATGCTCGGTATTGTATCTAATTGTATAGAAACAGTTGTGCAGCAGAAAAGATTTTACTTGTTACTTAAGCTTTTGTATCGAATTTAATCGTTTAATGTCATCTGACAAGGTGTTGTAAAATAATGCATTATAAATGCATTATATGTGAATTTTTTGTAGTGAGCTGTTGGTACTGACACCTGATGAATATGATTATTACGTCGAGTGTTGTAATTATAGACAACTGCGTTTGCTGAAAATATATTCCTGCCCTTAAGTAAGTCATTTTTGACAAAACTCGCTGATTCCTATATGAAGAAACAAGGTAATGGTAAAATACCTATATGAATAAAGAGAGGCTTACAAGAATCACGTGGGTGGGGTTTTCTTATTATTCGCATAATTCCTTTTTGTAATCTAAAAGTCTTGGAGCTATAAGATGTATTTCCCCAGAATGTTTTGCCATATTTCAGGCGGGAATGAACATTCGCGAATAATATACACAACAATCCGTGTGTAGGCCGACTGAATTTGAAAGAATTCTGAACATAATGCATAAATAACTTAATTTCGTGTTCAGTTCATTTAAATGAACGTTCCATTTAAGGTTTGACTGAATTTGAAAGACCTAAAAATGTTGTTACCTTATCATCAGTCTATATCACACCGTTCATTTTCAGTGAAGTGCTGAGATGTTTATTTGAAATGGAAAACTGCGTTGAAACAGTATTCTTTTCATTAACTATTAATTTGTTATTACGGAACCAATTTGAAATATCTGATAATGTACTATTTACGGTTATTTATTGCAAAGAATATTCGTATCATCCGCAAAGAGCACTGTTCTGTCGAGAGCACATCGTTTACGTATAGACTAATAACCTTCTGCAGGCCAGGCCACAATAAATGGCACATGCGGCACGCGGGCTGTCAGTTGGATAACCCTACTATATACAATATTCATAGTATGTACTCTGGCACTACAGCCCCATCAGCCTATGGGCATGCCATGGCGTCCCACCATGACGGCCACGGGCTCGGGCGACCCGCGCTAAGCAGGTTGCAACTGCGCCGTCGATTCATCTATTGGACATTGTCCACCTCCGAGAAACTTTCACATTATCAATGTGCTATGTGAACTGGAATATGACAACTATAATTTTTGTCCCACGTTCTTTACAAATTTTTTTTTTTAAATAACTTGAATTTTTTTAAATTGCATATTTATAAAGAGAATACACCTTTGGATGTGGTGAGATAAAAAATTTAATTGTTTGAATGCATTCAGTAGAATTAGAAAACAAAAGGTTGGCTTTGGAGGAGGGTCCCCTGGATCGGTACTTGCACCTTCATCACCTCGCGGTAACTGCCTGACTCGCTTCTAATGGAGATTTCCACGAGTTAGGATCTGTCCTCTTCACGAGTCAGAGCAGGGGAATGGAGAAAGAAATACAAGGGCGGTTTTGTACTGTAGTTATTCAGTTGTCTTCTTAAAAAGCAATTGACGTTCAAGAATTTGTATATCGTTCTCAGTGAAATTAATGTATTGTTCATTATGTGAGCTAAAAGAAAAGAATTGGTGTACAGTTATTTCTTTTTACTCCAGACTTGATCATGAAACGATCTATCCATTGGATTTTTTTGTTCTCATATTGTTTATCGTATTGTGTAAAATATATTAGCTTATTACATCATTGAGGAATTCTGTCGACAAATATAGTAAGTTCTTGAAAGGCACCGACAGGCGTTATGGCACTCACACACCCTGGGGATGCCGAGTTACCCCTCCGGGCAATCTCTCATATCTGTGGCCGCAGCCCGCCAGGTGAGACTGTGCCGGAAGAAAGCCGCCTGCTCCGATTGGTTGATTGATTCCGGGGGCGTCAAGTGCTGAGGTCACTACACCCGTAGGTGAATTGCATGTTTTCCTCGGGAGATGGCGGTGCTTTCCCCTCGATGTATGGTGAGGCCTGGCGCCGACCTACGTCGGCTAGTGGGGTTTTCCCTACCAGGTATCTCCCACCAGTGGTGCACCGCCCCAGTCGAGAGAAGTTCTAAACTCCCGACTGGACTACCGGCATATGCGGTAGTGAAGTCCATGTAAGAGTACGTGAGAGGTGAGAATTGGACAAGGAAGAGGAAGGAAAGATGGCGCGGGGTCCGTAGCGCGTGTGTTAGGGTACTTCCCCGGCAGTTGTCTGGTGATGATCGGAGAAACCACGGAAAACTACCGCTCAGAACGTCCGGCCGCAGGAACTCTCTTCCAGGCAGCTGCTGAATTCCACCTAGCTAGTGTGGACCGTCGGGAGTGGAACTTAGGACCTTCCGATCGGAGGATGAACCGCCTTTTCCGGTCTGCTCCCGATGTCCTTCGGAGTCGTGGACGCGGTTACCCGCAACCGGCAAGGAGTGAAGGCGTTATCCCGCTCCGGATCCTGTCATCAATATTTTTTTATAATTGTTATTTTTTAAATATTAGTATTGTGATAATCACTATTAAATACATTGGTTTGTTAAATATACAATTATATTTAAAGTAGAAGTTGAATTGGAGTGTCGTGTAGTGTAGTGTAGTGAAGTGAAGTGAAGTGAAGTGTAGTGAAGTGAAGTGAAGTGAAGTGCAGTGTATTTATTAGTTAAAAATTCCGTGCAGGGCAGTCATAAAGTGTATAGGTAATGCTGTTAGTTTTTATTGTTATATTGTTATTATTGCCTTAAAAGGCTTTAAAATTACAGTGTATTACTATTCTTAGTTGTAAAATGTAGTGTTCTGCCACCAGGTTCTATACCTACTTGCAGAAATAATAAATCTATCTATCTATCTAAAGATCCCGACCGTAAAGCCTTCACTCCTTCCCGGTTCGGTAACACGCGTCCACGACTCGAAGCACATCGGAGCAGACGCAAGGCCGGTCTCCTCGATCGGACAGCGTCCTAAGTATCCCACTCCGACGTGACACTAGCTAGGTCGAATTCAGCACGTGCCTGAAGGAAGGTCTGCTGCCGGATTCTGAGCGTAGTTTTTTCCGTGGTTTCTCCATCATCACCAGACAACTGCCGGGAGAGTACCCACATAATGCGCTACGACCCGCCGCATCTTCTTCCTCCTTCCTTGCAAATCTCACCTCTCACGTACTCTTACATGACTACACTAGCACATATGCGGTAGTCCAGTCGGAGTTTAGAACTTTCTGCGACTGGGCGTGCACCACTGTGAGATACCTGGTAGGGAAAACCCCCTAGCCGCGTAGGTCGCGCCAGGCTCACCATACATCGAGGAAAGCACCCCATCTCCCGAGGAAAACATGCAATTCAACCTACGGTGTAGTACTCAGCGACTTGACGCCCCCGATCAATCACCAATTCATACCAATGGAGCAGCGGCTTTTTCCGCACCAGTCTCACCTGGGCGCGCGGCACAGTATAGAGATTGCCCCGAGGGGTAACTCGCATCCCAGTGCTGTGAGTGCCAATACGGCTGCGGTGCCTTCAAGAACTTACTATATTTGCGACAGGAATTCTCAATGATGTAATAAGCTAATATAATTCTTACACAATACGACTAAACAATATTAGAACAATAAAAAATCAATGGATAGATCGTTTCATGATCAAGTCTGGAGTAAAAGAAATAACTTACACTCCAAATCTTTTCTTCGCATCACATAATGAACATACATAATTTCACTGAACATTACAAATTCTTAACGTCAATTGCTTTTTAAGAAGACACTGAATACTACAGTACAAAACCTCCCTTGTTTCTTTTCTCCATACCCCTGCCTGACTCGTGAAGAGGACAGATCCTAATCGTGACATCTTCCATTAGAGCGATCAGGCAGTTACGCGAGGTGATGAAGGTGCAAGTACCGATCCAGGGACCCTCCTTAAAGCAACATTTTTTCTTTAATTATACTGAATGATTTAAACAATTACATTTTATCTCATCACATCCAAAAGATTATTCACATTATACAATATGCAATTAAAAAAATCAGTTATTAAAAAAAATTTTTTGTAAAGAACGGGCGACAAAAATTATAGTTTCATATTTTACTTCATAATCCAGTTCACATAGCACATTGATAATGGAAGAGTCTATGGAGGCCATGGTCAAGATAATCGACGGCAGTTGCAAACCTGCTTAGCGCGCCGGTCACCCGGCCCGGTGGCCGTATGGGGACGCATGGCATGCCCTAGTCGATGGGCGCTGTACGTGCAGAGTAACACACTATGAAATATGTATATAGTGGTCGGCCAACTGACAGCCCGCGGCCGCATGTGCCTTTTATGAGCCTGGCTGCAAAGGTTATTAGTCTATTCGTAACGATGTGCCTCGACAGAACAGTGCTCATGCGGATGATACGATATTCTTGCAATAATAACCGTAAATAGTACATTATCAGATATTTCAAATGGTTCCGTAATAACAAATTAATATTTAATGGAAAAGAGATACTGTTTCAAGCGAGTTTCCATTTCAAATAAACATCTCAGCACTCACTGAAAAGAACGGTGTATATAGACTGATGTTAAGGTAAACATTTTTAGGTTTTTCAATTCACTCAAACTTAAATGAACGGTTCATTTAAATGATTGAACACTAAATTAATTATTTATGCAATACGTTGAGAATTCTTCAATTAGTCGTACAACAATATTGTGTTATATTGCTTTGCGAATGTCATTCCCACCTGAAATATGCGGAAAACATTTGGGGAAATACATTATAGCTCCAATACTTTTAGATACAAAAAGGAATTGTGTGATAATAAGATAAACCCCACCCAACTGCATTCTTGTAAGCCCCTCTTTATTCATATTGGATTTTAGCATTACTTTTCTCTTCATATAGGAATCAGCGAGTATTTGGGTCAAAATGACTTACTTAAGGGCAGGATATATTTTCAGCAAACGAGTTGTCTATAACTAAACTCACGTATAATCATATTCATCAGGTCAGACCAACGCTCACTACAAAAATTCACATATAATCATGACAATTATTTTCCAACCTTGTTAGATCATTAACGATTATTCCGTACAAAAGCTTAAGTAAAAGTAAAATCTTTCTGCTGCCAACTGTTCATACAATTAAAGACTATACCGAGCATCAAAAGGAAAGTAATTTAATTTCACCAATGAATTTAATGTGTATCATACCATTGGATTGATAATTGTAAAAACACTGCTATCAACTATTGACTTCAACAATCTTTGGGGGGGTAAATGAAACCCCCATCTCGATCAGGTTTCGGTCTAGTTTCACTCATCTTCGAGCAAATGCAGAGTGGTCCCTTGTTTGCTTCTGACTAAAATATAAATGTAACTTCCAAACGGTTTTTTTGACGTAATAACATAAACTATGGTAAATACGATAAAACATTCCAGGGAAATGATCCATGCCCGAACGAGAACAGTGTGCGCCTGCGCATGCGCTACCTGACCGAAGCCTTTTAGTATAACGTATTAAATTTAGAGTAAGGATTTCTTCTGGTAAATTCATATAATTCGAAAATCATCCCTGTGTTTTCCCGTGCTATGATATAGGCATATTTCAACGCATAGTCCATTCTCCCCCCCCTTTTTAAGCAGCGGTGGCAAACGCCGAACATAAACACTACGGGGAGTCAGCTGTGGATCGACCGGAAATTTATTAAGGACTAACCATATGTAAAGGATTGCATTTGTGGTCATAAGGTTCTTAGCATGTTTGACCCATAGGTCGATAGTATACTTTGGTGTATCACATACTACACGTTCAATTTGGTGTTTAAGAATTGTGAATAATCTTGTTAAATCTTAATTTATTACAGTGTATAGAAGCAACATTTTTTTATTCTTCGTGGCAAGTGTGATGGTTCACGTCGGGAAAACCATTTTGTGTAGTTTTGTTCAGGGCATCATTTCTGCTGCCGTGTTAAGCCATAGTAACATTAATGCCGATAGGAATAAAACAAAGCTAACATTAATAGTAAGTAATACGCCAAATTAGTTTATTTAATGCTTATATTGCAAGACGACACGTTTGAAACAGCACGTTCGGAGCGAGTTTACACATTGTACGAATGCAATACCGAACATGTATCAACTATGCATATCAATTTTTTTAGCATTTGTATAATGCATTATAATTTATAAAGAGCATTATAACAGCCATTATAAATTAAGAAAGAAAAATATTCTTAATTTTGCGAAACAAAGTTTTTGTGAGTATCGGTGTTGACATCTGTGAAGAAAACTGTGGTCGGTTTGTTCTTTTACAGCTTCTCACATCCCCCCCCTTTCACTACTGCATTGGCGTGAACGTGGTGATGACGCAATGTTCGGCGTGAAAATGCGAAACGTCATCATTGTGCCGAAAATACCGGTTTTATGACGATTTCTGCAACAGAAAAGATCGTTATAAATTGGGAATAAAAGGCTTTGGCCGAATTGCAGGGTCACTATATTTTCCAGGCGCTGTTCTTGTGTGGGCGCGAGTAAGAACGCAGAAGGCGAGTGGACGACAGAAGGTCGACGGTTCGGTTCTGTGCTCGCAAGCTCAGCCTCCAACACTGAACGAATTAACGCATCCCTATCTTATGGAATAGCCCTACGGTTCAATGAACACGAATAGCCCCAGGATAGGCGAGTCCGCATCCGCGACGCAGGTTGCACAAGAGGTGTTTAGGAGGACTCTAAAAGAACGGCTCAGCTGACCGTTAATACTTCTTGAAGTGAAAATTTCAAAACCGAAATTTTTTTTAAATTTCCCCTTCTTACATTTTATAAGGTCAAATACTAAATGTAAGTATGAAAGTTTCTATTACATTAATCATATGGTCTAATTCTGAATTTACAACTTGAAATTCTGAAAATGATTATATATGATAAAATTCTATTAACTACTTTTAAGGAAGCTCTCTGCGATTGATTCCACCACGCATTGATACACCGGACAAGTTTAATGTTAACTGGCAGATTATAAACATTTGGCGACATTTCTGGTATAAATTGATATGAATTTTATCTCTCTTGAACAAAATATGCTGTTTTTCTGGAACTAGAAGGGATTCTGTATAAAAACAAAAAAAAAAAAACAAAAAAAAAAAAAAATAGGACTACCAACTCTCTTCCTCTTCTGAGCGCAACGCCGCAGAGTGTGCCTGCGCTGGCATGGGTGCGATCATGGGCGTTACATCACGCAACAGATCGGGTTTGCTTGAACTATAGAATTATTCTATATGTGCTCTAATTTGCATTATACATAAGAAGTATATTTCTCTAAATCCAATTGGCGGTCGCTCATATATAATAATAATAAATAATAATAATAAAATAATAATAATAATAATAATAAATAATATCTTTATTAATGGCGAACTATATAATGGTAAATAAACAAAAATACTATGTGAAAACAATAATAAAACGTAAATATCTGATGATTTAATATGTCTATTCGCAGATGTGCAATTTCCATAATAGTAAAGTAAAAAAATAATATACATGTGAAAATATAACAATACAAATACCAACATTTAATGTTTATTTTGAAGTATATTCACCGGCTGTGTTCTGCCATTCGGAAAAGAGTTGACGATAGTTTTAGAAGCACAATAAGTTTGAAGCGCACGCATTCATATACCACATCGTAATTCATTCACTGCCACAAACTAAGTACCGCGTCATACCTTTCAGATGAAATGTTGTATTTATAATATCGCATTGCATTCGAACTATATTGTTTCTCCAAAATCACGAACTATTTAACCAGTTAAAGAAAAAATTGTTCTTTCGGAGCTCTCCGTCAACGCTAACCAATGCTCGTTATTATACTTGGTATGCGCGACAGGCTGTATCAGTGAGGATTTGATTCTACGGCCGAGTTGGCATACATCCTCAATCAGAGACCACTGGGAATTCAATGTTCTGCTACTGAAGAGCATGCTCAATGAAAACTATGGATGAGTTTATGGAGGAGAATACAGAGAAGTATGAGAAGCTGTGATGTAAACTGAATCACATCATTCAGCCGGGGCGGGGAAAAAACTAAAAGGCAAAAGCCTACACAGCTTACACCGTGAGTTCAACGACATCGAAAGTAACGTTCCACGATGTAAGGTTGTTCTCGGAAGTCATACCAGGATGTCACAAACGCATGTTGCGAAACGCATGGAAATAACAGAAAGATATTGAAGGTACAAAGACATGACTCTGAGAGAGGGAAACATTATACTTAGGCTGAAAAGTTTTAAGAGTGGAAAAGGTGGTGGATGTGACACATTCACATCCACGTGCATGGTACTGGCGTCCTCGGTGAATCCCCGCATCGCACACACTTACTCAGACATTCTCACTGAATCTATTCTTGACGAGCAATAAGGATTAGTAGCACGGGTATGCCTTATTTATTTTAGTTTTTTTCTGCGTTGCTCGGCATATTCCATCAATTGCGTTTGTTTTGTACTACAGACTGCTGCAAACAAGGTAGGTAGCATTATCAACAAAAATATAAGATAAATGAATTGCACAATGATGTATATCAATACACACTTCCAGGAAGAGTATTTATCATATCAACAGCAAGGTATTAAAACTAGTGATAACATGAAACTGTGATACTCAGAAAACAGCGTGTAATATATAAGGCAATCTACGGGAGACGATTAGGTAAAATAGGCTGTTTTTCTTTTAATTTTTTCGAAGTTAACTCGAACTGGCACAAAAATCCTTATTGGACAATGTAGAGTGTGTAATCTGACCTTCTCGGCATCTATTCGAATTGAACATTATCGAGGACCAAAATTCAACATCCGATAATTCAAATGGAAGCGTACGTTCACGAGTTCCAACACTTCAAGTTCCTTTAACAATTGATACACTTATAATAAGTTAAATTGGATATTTAACAGGTTTTGCCAATAAACTTTGCAGAAACTTATTCATGCTAATTTAATTATAACAGGGCTCAATTTGCTGTAAACCGACAAAAATTCTTTGAAAATTAACTTTAAAAGACTTTAAAGACGTAAAAGTAATAGGGAACAATAGTCCTATACACAAGAGTTGACATAGAGATAATCCATAATATATAGAAAAAATTAATTTTTGTATACAAAATCCTCTCTATGAAATTTTTTTTTAAAAGATATTTAAAACGCAATAAACAATTTTGTATTAAAATGTACTTCCAAACTAGTATGCAAATTATAATTTTAGCGCGAGGTTTTAATAAAGTATTTATATAATTATTTCAATGAATATCAATAAACGTTTCCCAATATCATTACCCAATAACCAGGGAAAAAAAATTGCCAGGTTAAGCATGGCCACTATATGACGAGGTTATCTGATCACACACTATTATTTCGCATGTTATAGACGATGCTAACTCTGCATAAAAACATCACCAAATAATGTGCCCATCCTACCCTCCTTGAACAAACTGTTTGCCCTCTGACGAGAGAGTAATTCAACAATGTTCTATAAAACCTGAAGACAAATCCATCTTGCCCAAATTCATTCAAACTTAACGCATTGACGTACCGTCATTTTTTCCAAGGTGCGGACATATTCATGAAATTGATATCATGAGATAAAGATGGAGACAATTTTCTTTCACTTCAAAAAATATAAAACGATTAAGAGAAATTACATCTTCAACTGTTACAAATATTGGAACACACTATTTAAAACTCTATACAAACAAAACAACCTTACTAAAATGCCGGAATTAAATTAAATCTCATCCAACCTTATGAGCAAATTCTTAACAATCTGAAGTTCTTTCTTTTATATGATTCCCTTTGCGAATAAGTATTGCGATATATTAAAAAATGTACTCTAAACAGTTTCTAGGTAAATAACGTGAACCCTTTATAACCAATCCAAAGTAGATTAACCAAAATCACTCTCTTACATCATACCTCTTGTAGACAAAGACCGCAATGAATATGAGCTCAACAAGTCTATCTTATAAAGCCTATATTAATGGTTAGATACTGATGAAAAAAAGTAGTTCGAGGGGAATCCGATTGCGAATAACCTGGTACCAGTAGCTCGTTGAAGTCAATTTAAGGAAGAACAACCCATATCTCATATACATGAAGTATCCTAACGAGGAGTATGTTTAGGCAGAATTAAAATTCATTTTATTGGTTGATTTATGTATCACTAGTGAGAATTAGAAAATTGAATAAATAGGTATACCATATATCCGGTGATTAACGATTATGCTTAAAAATCACACGTGACTTTTCCTGGGCGTATATGCCGATAAAGTCCTCGAATGCTGCCACACCCGACAACAAATAC
>BOPP01000135.1:1211107-1230200 GCA_017312745.1 Gryllus bimaculatus | reverse complement strand
GGGTATCGACTCCCCCCCCCCCCGTATTCAGAGCTGCCGCGGCAAACTGCTGACGATCAACAATATACGGAAATTCGGTGTGGATCGAACCGAGTCTAGAAAACAAGAACAGCAACCACATTAAAGTTTTTTTAGGTGGCTTTGACACCCTACAGTTTGAACACCCCCTGGTTTTTTCAGAATAACAAAAGTCGCTGAAACACCGACACCTGGCACATGAGTTCCCACCTTGCATTCGCAGTAAATGACTACAAAAAAAAAAAGGAAGGGGCCTTTCCGCCCGAGAACTTTTGCAGATACCTGAATTCCGTCATGAACAAATAATTATTGTGACCTGGAAATTGTACTTTCTTTCTCAACTATTGCGGATCTGGAGACTTCTCTACAATTGATCGCGTTGAATTTATTTGGAATCTACGTAGGATCGCGAACAGTGACTTGCGTTCACTGTAATCTACTTGAACTCCATCTGAGTTTACGAAACAAGAGCGACTGCCAACTTCTCTCTCCCATATGTCTACGTACTTTTTTAAATTTCCATAGATTTTTTCACATACATTTAATGCATATCTTTAACAACCCACTGAAAAGCAAGCCACTATTGGTTTCCTCCCCCGCCCCAAGAATACGTCAAAATTTATGAATTATGATTTATTTTAGTCCATTTTTATTGATGGTCTATTCTTGGGCGAAAATTTTAATTAAACTCTATTCTTGAGACAAAAAAAAAAAAAAAAAAAAAAAAAAAAAAAAAAATAGTGTGCTTACTAGGTGATTATTAACCCACATCCAGGGATAGTACTTTTTAAAAATGGCAGTGAATTTAAAAAAAAAAAACAAATTAACACTCGTCGAAATTTCAATGTGCTTTCTTCCCAAAAAAGTATTTTCAAATCCGAATCTAAAAAACATTGTCTTTATTTTTATTTCGTTGTATAGTATTAATAAATGTGGCAAACTTAAATACGGAGTACTATGAAACTATTATTAAATGTTAATAAAATTTTATTACACCTCTTTAGCGTACAGATATATATCAACAATGTTGCAATGTCGTATTAATTAGAAAGGACCACACAGTGTTTTAACTACAATAATTAGTCCTCTACCTATTTTTGTAATGTTGTAGTAGTTCATTTGGTGGGCGTTTTGTGTTGCAGGAAAATAACCACATCTCCTTCAGCATTCAAAGGTAAGGTACAAGTTTGTTTTTTTTTAAATAAATAAAATGTAGTTAACATGGAGAGAGAAGTTTGCAGTCGGGCTCTGTTTGTTTCGTAAAACTCGAGATGGAGTTCAATGTAGAATTACAGGTGAACGCAAGTCACTGGATCGCGATTCCTCGTAGATTCCAAATAATTCACGCGATTCAATTGCTAGAGAGTTCCAGATCCGCGCAATAGTGAGAAGAAGAAATACCAATTTCCAAGGTACAATTAATTTGTTCATGAGCGGCGAATTCCAGTATCTGAAAATGTTTGCGGGCGGAGGCTTCTTTGTAGCATTTACTGCGAATGAAAGGTGGAAACTCTATGTGCATTGTCGGTGGTTTCACGACCTTTTGTATTCTGAAAACAGGGGTGTTCAACTTGTAGGGTGTCAAAGCCACCTAAAACTTGAATGTGGTTGCTGTTCCTTGTTTTCTAGAACTCGGTTCGATCCACACGAATTTGCCGTATATTCGTTGATCTCAGGCAGTTTGCCCGGGCAGCTCTGAAACGGGGGGGGGGGGGGAGTAGAACCATGCGCGATATCAGGCCGTACCACGCATAAAGTAGTGAACACATTGGGATGATTTTGAATTTCTAAATTTACTAGAAAAAATCTATAAAACTTAACCTAACCTATTCGTACATTAAAAGAGATTTTGGACTCGGCAGGGTGCGTGCGCTAGGCACACAATGTATAAATAAACGAAATTTTCACGTTTCACTGATAAACGGGCACACTCAAAAATGAATCCGAATCTGAAGCCAGTTTTTTTTTATGTCGAAAAAACACCGTGAAATTTTAGGTTGTGTATTTCGCAGTATTTTGTGCAATTAAAAAAAACTGTAGCGTGGTGGGGCAATTTTCGCGTCAGTTTCTCATTCAGCGCGGCGACATACGCAGAGAAACATGTCTCCAGTCATCGGGTTTGACGACAACCCCTGAAAAAAAAAATAATACAATTTCACTGTAGTTTCAAGCGATTTTAAAAATTGGTGGGTGGTGCCGCAGTTCTGGCTTCAGATTCGGATTGAGCCCGTCGAAATACATAGAAAAACATGTGTCAACTCTTTGAGTCTGACAACAATGGTGTGTATGCGTGTGTGTGAATCTTTCTGAGGCCACAATAGATGACATCGCTATCCGCCAGTTGGACAATCGTGTTCTAAAATATTTTGTGTGCACTGTAGAATCGAGTATTAATAAGAAACTTTACCGAGTAAACAGAAATATAAATTATTATTTTAAATTTCTTGGATATATTGAAATTTCGATTTCGCAGTGTTTGAATTTTTCACTGAACATGTGTAAATACCATCAATAATCTAGAAAGAATTAGTTTATTATCACGTTATAGGATACAGCGAACGCAAAATGCAAGCTAGCAGAGGTTCGCTGTGACCGGAGTCGACTGTAGACATGATTCACTCAAATGGCTTGGAAGTGCAGATTAATTTCCCGTTTGCTCATACTGTCACGCACTTGCTTCGTTGTGGTATGGTCTGCGTCCCTAGCACTTCATGGAGCGTCTTTGAATGTCCCGTCTTAATTCGTAAGTTGAACGAGTGGGGACGAGACTTGGTGCGCCATGTACTGCCCTGCTACAGCGACACTTAGGCGTGGCCTGGTTCCCTTCCTCTAATCCCTCCAGGCGCGATGGACTGTGCTCCAACTGAATCGCTTTGTCCAGAATCTCGCCATGTGCGCTCTCAACGATGTTTTAGGAGAAGAAAAAAACTGATTTACTTTACATCCGATTCCATATCAAATGAAAATTATAATCGGATGTTACACCCACAGTTCGCGGCGAATAAGATGGATTGTTATGCCAGTCGACGCGTATAATTCATAATATCATGTGATCAACACATCTCAGAATCTGTATTAAAAATGTGCATGAGAAGTTTCTGCATCAAGCGATTCAACTAAGTCGGACGATAGATTTTGGCTCACGAGACACACCCTAGCACGGGTGGCATGTAGAGTATTGTCCAACCCTGGGAGGGAGATATCTGTAGGTACCGAAATGAGCAAAAACGTTGACGACGAATACATTCATACGAATTTCACATTGTTTGAGAACAGATTAGTTTCTATTTTGCACGTACTTCTCGCAAGCTATTCGCAAGTAATGACTCTGGAAAGAATTACGGTTACAAGTAACACGATTTTGAAAAAATAACTTGGTTATTTACATTTAATTAATAAATAATGCCAGGACGGGTTGTAAATTGTTGAAAGTTGTATTTCCTTAATGTTGCCGTGATGAAATCTGACCTTTTCGGCAGTTAAAGTTTGTTTCCTTTGTATATATAAATCTACTGCGTCTGCTTCAATTCCGCGTGCATTCCCCACGAATCAACGCCATCGTTGTCTCCTCTTAAAACGCAGCTTTGTTGAAGATGTTGCGCTGGCAGGGATGATCCAGGAAGGATGACAGAAGTTACAAACTGTGAGTGAAGTTGAACAGGCGCGCGCGGGCTCGTGCACATGTTTCCCAGCGACCGGGGGGGCGGAGGGGGGGGCAACAAAAATGCGGCACGTGGTCTTCTGTCGCTGGAGAGGAGGGCTCCTCCCATCCCGTCTTCCGAGGACTCTGCCTAGGAATCATGACTCGATGGACAGAGCCCGGCGGTAGGAAGGTCTCTATCAGGCGAGAAGTGGATTAACGCTGTGATTGATTTATACATTTGTAGGTCCTGCAACGCGCTCCAAATTAATTATTAATTTCATAGAAATAGTTAAATAATTATAATATAATTTAATAATTATTCCCGAGGTACCGGGACGCCATTCCGTCACGTCCCGCCAGAAATCAAGCCTTGGACATCGACCCCTTTTGAATTGAGTGGAATGGAATCAATGCCTTATTTTACGTGGCGAGACAGGCCATGAGGACCGTTCTTCTTAATTTCGCTACGCTCTTTTTACCAACTAGCGGAGAAAGGAAGTATTTCTTCGGCGACGAAACAGAGGATTTGAATTTAGCTCAGAGGCTTCATTTAGACTAGAACATCTATTACATGCAGTAAATCTAACATGGGACAGCCGGCTTTGCTTCCCTTCCGAAGAAAAGAGTACGAAGGATTTTTCGCCCTTAAAAAATCCACGGCTTTCATCGGGTTTGAACTCTGTACCGCTGATTGCAACCCCGAGTATACTTTATAATCAACCGACCCATAACATCTTAAGACTGAATTAGAGAAATAATAATAATAAATTATATCTGCAAATGAGCGTACTCTCAGTGGCAGTTAAGCAAAACTAGAAAGTAAAAAAATAAAAATTGAAAGAAACAAAATATACAAATATTAAAAAAGATACATAATACAATTAAACAAACAAAAATAAATAAAAACTGTTACGAATTGGCTGAGATGGCTCAGGTCATGAACTGTTTACACTACAGTCTTTCTAGGGAGGTCCTTGGTTTCGAGTCCCGTCTACGGTAGCGGATTTTCGTCACTAGGTTTGTCGCCAGATACTTCAAGTTGCCAGCTGGTAAGATTAGTAGTTTTGTGTGGTTTCTTCGATCAGTACGTGGACAATGCCGGAACATTACCTAGATGTACCACGTATGTGCACTACGCTATTACATAAGTGCAGAGTCTACTTGTTCCGGCACGGGTTCCCCTTCTGCGGCGATGCTCCATTGACGGAAATACCTGCAAGGGAAAACACTCGCAATCCGACGTGTAGGACGGCGCCCAATATAATTTTCCAGCTCAGGAGGGTCAACGCCATTTCCCGAGTTAAAACATGTATTACCCTTACGGGTCTATCGATCATTGCTGTTGACGCATCCAAAAAGACGAAACAACAAATCAATCACATCTAGGTAGCAAACCGAATTCCCCGAACAGTGCCATCTGGATAGCAAACCCAACCTACCGCTAACGCATGTTTGAAAAACCTTTTTTGTGAGTTTCACAGGCTACTCGTAATACTCGACTACCTACGGTAGGTGGCAGTGTGACCTCCGCTCGTCACTTCTATGTATCCGTTGAATCCGAAACGCAAGGGATAATTGGTACTAATTTGCATATGCTTTCGCCAGTGATAATGGTATTCCTATTTTACGTCTTTTGACCATTCTGCGCCTTTTCCCCTCCGAGCAAGACTTGGCATTACTCCAGATGCATCCACCTTGGCATCGCCCTTGCATTGCAAATTATAATCATAAGTGTATCAACGAAGCAAAAGACATTACGTTTAGAAAATGGTGTGCTGAAGGGTAAGATGGCATATAAGCAAATCATATTTCGTTTCTATCCGTGGTTAACAGCATTCGAAAAGCTTCCTGAACAGCTCGAAAGGGTCCCGGCACATTTCGTATGTTTACATAAGGCTTTTGAACAGTCGCAATGAAACTTGAGTATTTCATATAGAAAACATGTCCCAAGTAACAAATGTTGTCGATTTACTTTCAAGCTTTTAAGCAAATGAAAACATTTTTAATCTCCGAGGTAGACATTGCCGAATGTTTCTAGCTTGGAAAAAAATAGTTATTTTAACAGCCAATCACAGAGAAACTTTAGATCTTTGATGAGTCCAGATTGTGTAATGGCCGTGACAACCTTGTGTATACGCCATTTTCTGTTAGTTGGACTTTGAAACACGGAACACCTGTGTTATCGTTAAGCAGCATGTTCTCAGACTGTCACATGCCCAGTGGTTTAATGGAAATACTTAAACGCGATAGCCGTAAGACTCGTCATTCAGATGCCCTGATTGTCGAGATGGTTCACAAGAAAGTTAAGTTGTTCTACTTGTTTAGTTGTTGTCTGGTCGCATTCCGAGAAAGAAAAACTCGTTTGTTGGAGAAAAATAAAACAATGATGCATCACAGTTTAGAGGATTCGTTTCATCTTTCGATTCGATTCCCCTCTCCTTGAGACAATGAGGTAGACTGCCTTTTACCGAACACACCTGCCTCTTTTGTCATAAATATAAAAAATATTGTACCAAAAGTGGAAAATGTCGTGTTTTTAAAATTACTAACGAGATAAGAAATACGTACATATTTACATTACATTTAATTATTTTGAATTAATGGGATATTCTTTATCTAGACGTATGTTCTCTTTCTTGTGCTGAAGGGACCTTTGAGTTTTTCTCCATCTTCGCGAGGAGCAATTATTCGCCCAGAACAGATGTTCTTTCTGACAAGAACCATTAGGATATTTCACCAGGTTTCGGATCAAGTTTCGTAATATTTTTCGTTGCTGCCTTCTACCCATCGCTGTCCGCTGAAGGCACATGGATCACTCCTTTCGTGAGGTATTTTGAATATTGGAATCATTATCTGCATATTTTCTATTTGAACCTTGAACTGATGAAGAAAGGTGCAAGTTTAGTTGAAAACGAGCTTTTACAAGAAGTCTCAGAAGCAGATGTGTAAGTACTGTTGTCGATTAATAGAATCCCTGTCATTGAGAGTGTAAATAAGAGTATCCAGCACTTAGTCGACTCCGGGGGCATCGAGCGTCGAGGGAAGGGGGAGGGGCTCCGATTGGTTTTCTTCCTCTTTTGCTCCCGCGCCCGCGCGCCCTCACGATCAACGAGTGGATCACTCGCCCTGAAAGAGCCCCCCCCAGCCCCCCCTCTGGCTTAGAAATTATGGCCGTCCACTGGCAGGGCAGCTCATGGCTGTTGAGCCACAAACAGATTAAATAGTAAAGTAGTCAGAAGAAGTAATTTGAAAAACTACCCGTGTATGACGTACCACCTGTATTTCGTGTACTCCATCAACGAAATTCCTAAGTTCAACTACCGGGGGAGATGGTGTCGGAATGATTGATTCGAGATTTCCGAGGGCATCAACTGCTAAGATCATTACTTCCGGAAGTGTTCTGGTACATTTATCGCGGAGGGTGGCGGTGACGCGAAGCTGGCCGTCGGCTTGTGCGGTTTTCCCCAACCAGGTATCTTCCATATGAGGGCCACCGCCCCAGCCGGGACAGCTCTAAGCTCCCTACTGGTTTCCCGACACGTGTGACAGTGTAGTGCATACGTAAGGGGAGAGGATATGGTCAGGGAGGGAAAGTAAAGATCGCGCACCGTCCGTGGCCCGTTTGTTAGGGTTCTGCTCCGGCATTCACCTGCTGTTGATCGGAGAAATTCTCCTTCAGACAGCGGCTGAATTCGACCTAGCAATCTAGCTAGTGTAGAAAATCCTACCTCCGTCTGGACTCGAACCTTAGGCCAGGCGCCACTGCGGTCAGGCGCACCGCAGTGATATCAACTGACGCCCTGATTGGCGTCAGGTGAAGGGAGAAGGAACACGTGTAATACTTCCCCCGAGCGTCACCTGATCTTCGGGCCGGAGTCCTCCGGTCGCGTGCGAAGCCCTTGTGTGAAGAATCCCGCGTATTCGCTCTCCTGCTCTTCAGTCGTCACCGCGAAGACGCTCACTGTGCCATTGTATTGCAATGACTTCGCGGTCGCCGTGCGACGCCTAGATCAGCGTTGGATGGGCATCGTAAGGCCAGGTTGTGTGCCCTGTGTATTTTCTAATATCGTTTCTATGAAATGTGTAGGTGCGTGTGTGTATAAAAGACTGAGAGGCACTCAGACAGCCAGTCAGTCAGTCAGACAGACAGACAGACAGTGTTCCATTCTTCACTTTAAAATTAGACTATTTACCCACTACTTTCCTTGTGCTGCCTTTGGGTGTCGCCGCTAGCCTAGAACACACGCCCCCGGCCGAATGGCCTGGCGCCGCCTGCCCGGAGGCTGTGGTGACTGTCGACTGCAGCAGCTGCGTCATTCGGCCTGTCAGCTGATCGCCGGCCCCGCGCGCGGTTTGGGCATGGCGGGGGCGCCGACAACATACACTTTGAGGGCATGGCGGGCCCGGATACTGAAAGTTTTTAGTGTGGTTCTGTGTGTTAGTACACATGCTGGTGAGCACGGCATGCGTAGGAAGCACAATTGGTTCTGAACAATATATTTCTTTCATGTGGGTAGTTCATTTCTTGGTTTTAGGGAACTGTTCAAATTTACAGAGGAAAAGAACCATGTGTCTTATTTCTCGATATTCAAACACTTGTAGTACATTCTTCTGTTGTTATAGCAAGGAATCATTCATTTCATCGATAACACTTCACTCTCACTTTGCTGCATAATACTTGTGAAATTTTTTTAAAAAAAATAAAGAAAATGCTTATCTTAAGAATAAACGACCTGATTAGAGAAATTGGTCACATCAATCACGATCGTGAAGTTTGCTTACGCATTGAAAAGAAAAGGTCATCGCCTTTCCGGCAAGGGGAGACAAGGGGAAAAGATGAGGAAGGAAAGACCGCGTGCTGTTCATGGTCCGTTTGTTAGGGTACTGCTCCAGCATTCGCCTGATGTTAATCGACGAAACCACGCAAAACTACTAATCAGTGCACCCGGCCGCTGGCATTCTCCTCCAAGCAGTGGCTGAAATAGGCCTAACTATTTAACTTGTGTCGAAAATTTGAAAGTCATATTAGAATGTAATTTGATAGGAATAAACACGTTTTCCTAAAAACGTTTTTCCCTTATCAGAATAGAACAAAGGATGTTTAAAACATGGCGCAATTCTATTTTGCATTGATCTCTCTGGGTTTTCGAAAACAGCGGCCGTGTCCACGTGCAAGCCCCTCAGCCGCGGTGAAGGGAGAAAATAAATGCGAGTGCCTTGTGTGAAACAGTTTCGCTCGCCCAATTCTTCTGCAACACTGGAAAATATCAGAATTGGACTTTTCCGTACATGTAAATTAATAATATGTTAAAATATTAATTGGTAATAATTGCGTAACAGTGACAATAATTCACAAGAAGAGGTTGAAATACTCTTGATGTGTTAATTAACAAGATAAATACGAGCGCGTCTGTGGATTGGTGTGTTGAAAGTGCACGTCCGTTGTTCCATTGTTTTCCTTTGTCATTTCGATATGAAAGCCGCACCTGCTCCCTACTTCACGTAACGGTTCCTTCCCCGCCCCGCGCCGGGGGAGCTCAAAGCGCCTGCTGCTTCCATATGCTGACTGAGCGGGAGAAAGGAACTCGTTCATCGTACGCGTCACCAGAACAAAAAGTGATTCCTACATTAGCGTATTCATACGTGCGATGGTGATCGCGGATTTATGACGCTAATAAATCTATCGGTATTCCATAAAACATCATGTGAGCGAACATGCACCAGGTGCAACCGTCATTGAAACTATGCGAGTGGAATAGCAATGGATGTTTGTAATGTTCAGAAAGAGAAGTCCCACATCAAGTTTCATATTAAATTTGAACTATAGCTCAAAACATGTTTCCCTTTTTTACTTCTATTTAATTTGCTATACGAAGTGCATGGGAATACTCGTATAGCTGTGAATATTGAGACCTATCGTTGGTATCTCGGTCTTAGAGAATTGCATGTCTTGGTATTCGTTTTCACCAGAGGAAGCTGAGATGGCTTAAGCAACGCGCGACTACCGACGACTGCTTTATGGCTCCTTGCGGACGAGGCCCAGTGATCTGCTTGCTCAGTCTAAACATCGGTTTGTGGCGACTGCTAGGCTAGAGTGCTTACGTCCACCATGCTGGATCGTCTTTACCGTGATAATTTCCTGAAGAATGCCACAGCCGCACCTTACATGGTCCACGGACTGCGCGCGATCTTCCACCACCACCACCACCTCCACCATCAGCACCTCATCATCTCCCCCAATCGCGAATTACATGCCTTGAGACAATAGGTCACGCCTAAATTCTCCCCGTCATAACTGGCGTTTGCTGATGGGGGTGCCTTATTGAGAGACTGACTCTTCATGTATGTGAGGCTAACCCTAGAAGGAACAAAAAACATTAAAAACCAAGAGTATTTCATCTTTAGGCTATAGGAATTAACAATTAGGTTTTGGTGAACAAATACAGCCAATTTTCTGTAAATTCATGTGGATATTGTTTGTAGGGAATGTTTTGGGATTCTTGGTAGCAACGATATCTCGTTTAGATGTGGTGCGGTCTATCGAAATCTTAACGTTCTGTCAGAGAGCAGCGAGCTCTTGATTTAACTGGATCGTTCCTCATTTTGCCTGTAAGTCTGTTTATTATTCAGTCGAAAATCGAACCAAACACGTTCGATTTTCCTGGACTTTGGCATAAATGTTCGTTAACGTCTTTGAAACCACGAATGTGTAAGGCTTTCAATTTTTTAATTCTGCTTCAAGATAGTTAACGTTTTGTGTTTTGGATGCGAGGTCTACTGTTCACAGAACTACTGCAGTCAGCTTGGTTCAACATATCCAACCTGAACTGCGGAGCAGTGCACGAGTAGCTCTGCTGATGTGATTGTATACACTTCGTAACATTGTGCCGAATTTGTTGAAGTGATATTCATTGTGAATTGAATTTTTAAGCAATTACTCTTTATTCTCTTGAGATAACCTAATTATTTTCAGTTATTATATAACACCATACGCTTATCAGAAAGTACAATGTTTCGATGTTTCAAAAAAGTGGCTAATTTGTCATAAAAATATTTTTTTTTTCTTTACAATGTTATAATAAATTTTGCTATAGATTGAGTCATTAGCTTCATTTCTGGATTGTTAATTACATTTTGCAACGGAAAATTCATTATGCCTCTAAAAGTTATTATAACTCACATTATTTCTTTTTACCAATAAAATTATCATTAACAGCAGTTATATGAAATGTTTTATTTTGCGTAATTCTCCTAAATATTTCATAGACGATACGGGTTCAAATAAGTTCAAAATCCTCTCCATTAGAAAATCCAGTCCGTTAAATTAGATTTTAATTTTAAGTAATAAGAAATTACTTTTTTAATTTAGTGAATAATTAGTATTGAAGGCTCCACTTGGTTGTTGGAAACATTACTGTTTGCTCCTCACTAAAAGAGTAGAAAAAAAAATCCAGGTTTATTTAAAGGTATACTATTTTTAAAAAAATACGTTTCGCGATTAAGCTTAAGAAACATTCCAAAACTTTTGTTGTACAGAGTAATAAGATTATTCGCCAGTCATCTATTAGTGTACAGAGAATCAACTTTCACGCAATTACTGCTTTAATACTGCCATCTTACGGTGAGTTAGAAAACGAAATTGTGTTCCAATTCGTCAGTGATCACTTTTCGCAATCAGTGATTCCTTGTAGCCATTGCGAAAGATGAGAGGAGGAAAGGATACTAGAGAAGGGTCTTGCCAACATTTCGTCTCCTGGGCGCGGACACTCGCGGAATTTGATTTTAACAGATCTCATCTAAGATTTCAATTACGAATAATAAGTGCATGCAAGACTTATTGCTAATTGGAATGTGAACACATTGGTTGGTTCACGATTTACGAGATGCCAAGTTGTCTTTTAGATGCTTCAAGCATAAGATAATTGTGTGAAGCTACAAAGAAAATAATGATATGAAGTATAATGTGAGCATAATACGTAAGTCCTTTGTTCGGTATAATTAAACCCGAGTTGAAGTTTATTCATGAATCAGTTAGGCTTGTCAGAACTCACAAAATGTCACGTCGACCGTGCAACCGCTTCCGACTGAGATCTGCAGCCAAGTGAATGAGTGAAAGAGTTCGTAGGCAGCCGCCGTGAGGACAAGCCGAGGGGGTCACCTCGGGCCTGACGCCCAAGGTCGCGGCCTCGTGGGGAGGATGTGGTGCCCTGGCCGGTCGGCGAGTCGCTGGGAGAGCGCTTTGGAACGACCGCGAAAAAATATTGAAATATTTACAAGGCATAATTTTTCGTAAGAATTAGAAAACCGCTTGCTTTTGTATACATCCTGAAAATGAAATGTATTTAATATACGGAGAGCAGAGGCGCATGTCTGCCTCGTCGTTCACCCCATATTTTTACACTTAGTTGTGTTTACAGTCTCTCGTGCGTCGCCATTCACTAATAACTTTTCACATTTGTTGTCATTTATTTAATCACATGATCAACATCAGCTACGTTGAATGGTTCATTTAATTTACAGGAGAAAACACAAGTATCCTTTTCCTGAACGCTGTCACACGCATGCATGACCATTTCTTTCAAGCAACTAAAATAAAAACACAGAAACTATCATCTGCATTTTGTGAACGATTTTTTTCACTTGAATTGCAAACGGAGAGAAGGAAATGGAACTGATTTTAGTCTAAATTAATTATTTATAAAAGGTATGTGTTGATGCGTTTTTTTCGCTTATCGAGAGTCCATACTTTACTTGAATATTGTAGATACATTCCGTTCGTCCATTCCGCCACCATCCACCTCAAACTCACCCACGCCTCCGTCCTCGCAGACGTCCCCACTCCACCTTCTCTTCCCCCGGCTGCCCCCCCCCCGCGTCATCCATTGTATGAACGAACTTCTTTCCATATTGGCGTCAGCTCCCTGGCCTGCCCACCCCGCCACGGCGTCCCCCAGCTGCCGCGACCCTGCTACCCTTTCCCCTTCCACCGTCACCCTCTACAACCTTCTACTACCCTCAATAGCCACTGTATCTCTTCCACCTGCTTCTCCTCCACTGTTCCTTCAACCCATCCCTGCTGCTACCCTCTCATTCACCGTATTCCTTCCGTCGCCTTCCCCTCCATTACATGTGCGCTACCTTTCCCTCCCACGTGTCCCCGCCGGCGCCCTTTCCCCGCCGAGGGGGCGGCGTGGGGGACCCATCTGGCGAGGCTGCTTTGGAAGAAGAGACTCCTGGAGACGGCAGGGCTCCTCCACTGCCCAGCGACACGCCCCTCCACTGCGCGCCTGGGCACGTCGCATGCGGAACGCAATCACACTCTTCTGTGATGCTCTGGCTGCATTCAAGACGAGCTTTTCGCGGCTCTCTTGTATTGTTCTAGACTCTGGAAAGGAGACGGTGTAACCCGACGCACTGTTTGGAATTTAACGCTGTAGACTGGTGCTGAAACTGGTAATGGAAACCTTGAAATATTCTCACTGGGATCATAAAAATTCAACGTCTTATCTCTGACACCTCTTGTGTGCTTCGATCTCCAGTGAAACAAAAAATGTAGCATGCAATTGTCATTATAGAACACACCTTAAACAATTCGTGTTTTCGAGGTCATTCTTCCTGTATTGTTTAAAATCGGGATGTCAAGGTATTTCATTAATAAAGATTTGACGTACAGATTTTTATCGACATACCGTCGATAAGATCGACTATAGGTGCAATACTGTATCGATTCGTATAACACAGTATGCCAGAAAAGTCATGTGACATGACATGTCGGGAGACCGGTCGGAAACTTTGAATTTGTCACGGCTGGGGCGGTGCCCTGCTGGTGGGAGATACCCGTTTGGGGAAACCCGCTAGCCGACGGGTAGATCAGCGCCGGATCTGACCATCCAGCTGAGGAAGATCACCGCCGCCTCCCGAGAAAAACATGCTCTACACTTACGGGAGTAATGAGTCGCCTTTATCAGTTGACGCGCTCGGAATCACTAATCAATTAATCATTAGGAATGAATGTAAATTGGGTTGCACTACGTATATGATGAGGAATTTGCTTCATTTAGACGCATTTGCCTTTGTTTGAAATTTTTGAACACTATTTTATCGAACGAAGAGTATTTAAGGATTAGATGTCGATTTCATGTGACCTTGCTATTGTTTGAAAGCTAATAAACAGAAGATAATGATATTCGAAATGACGCGTGTGACCCACATGTGTTTGTACGTGGAGAAAATTATTCTTAATGTTTGGATGCGCAATAATGTTAGTTGTCGATGTTTGAAAAATAATAATGTGTAGTAAGTAACGAGTTAGCGTTTGGCGACAATTTTAATAAACTTCTTTGCGAGCGTTAGATGCTTATCACAATCACGAAAGATTGAGATACAAATAAGAAACGAACTGAAAATATAACTTTATTGCCCATTTTGCATTTTATCTTCGATGAGAATAATATTCCCCGTCGAATTTTAAATAGGATGACTTATATCAGATCGATATAACGTCAAGAAAAAATTGAAAGTCAAACTTCATTAGCCGAGCGAGATTTTCCGATAGGTAACTGGCAATTTCTTCCAAGGAGATTGCCACACTACCGTCGTTATCTTGATGAGGTTTGATGCCAAGGAAAGATATTCTAACCAGGCCCTTAAAATTCCTGTAGGGTCCGAGTGGGATTGTAATGAAATGTTATGTCAAGATCTAATGTAAATTTAGCTTGTTAAAGAGGTCGCAATCATAAAGGGTGTATGAACAGTTGGTGCTTTATGCATTCTGATTTCTTAGCGCGACTTGTTTCAAGATGAAAGAATGGAGAACATTTCAAGAGGTTTGAAACGCGCTGGATGCTCGTAAGGGGCCAAACGACTCGTTCTGACGGGCACTCATTCTTCTTGACTCCTGCCTCCTCGTCCGAAAGGGAGACTGAGTCAGTCGTACAGCTTAGAGCGCATATGAGGACCTGCGTCACGTGTGAATTCACGTTGGAATGAAAGAAGCTGTTGAGAAAGAGGGCCAAGGGGGGTCCCCGTGAACCGTTCCTCTCCATATAGACAAAAGTGAAATAACAAAGACCCCGTCGTAGGTCTGCCTCGCTAGTGAGCACGTTCATTTCCTGGTGCATTGTTAATAAACAAGTCGTCTAGCGTGTTTGGTTTTGAAAAGGCAATACTCAGCTAGACTGAAGTACATTATTCAGAAAAAGAGTTGTTGTTTTTTAATTTCACTTATCCATTCACTATTTCTGTTTTGTGTCATATTACATTTTTCATTTTATTTAATATTCATCATTTCAGATACCGGGGAGGGTAATAGGTAACAACCGTTTTTTCCTTTTCTGAACTTGAGAGACGTGTGAGTTTGGTGTACTTTTCTGTTTCCATGTTCATAAGCAAGTTCATGGTGCATTCAATTTGGCTCCAAACTCTAATATATTAATTGAGGATGTTTTGGGGGTAACAAAAATAGATAAAATTCATAATTCTTCGTACATTGCAATCCCGTCTTTGTAATAGTCATTTTCGGAGCTCAAAGCTAATTGCATATTGCGTAATTTTTCAATGCAGTGACAATTTACACAAAACATCTCAAAAACGACTTCAAAGTTTTTCTTTATTTTTTTCTTGGATGTAAAAAAGGAGGTTTAAAAATGTCACACGTCTCAATTTGTTGAACTCCCTGGATTTAGAAAAATTGAAATGTTATAAATAAAGCAAGAGTGTGTGCTGTTTTAGCATCACCTGGCTTCAATATTTTTTATAATTGTCTTATTATTACTATTATTATCATTATTATTACTATAATAATTTTTTGCTTCTTGTATTTTTAGCACATTTTTGCTTTAAAAATCCGCCTCAATCAGTTTCTCGGGTTTCCTGTGTTCTGGGGTGGCTCTGTTTGTTAGTGGAAGCCACTTACACATCATTTAAGCGAAATAAGATATGTTAGAAGAGCAAAGTATGTGTTGGCCTTCGCCAGATCTCTAAGTTTTGGTTGAAAATCGACTAGAGGACTAATTTTCGTACCGTTACTCAGACGTGAAGACGTCGTTCCTCATTCTTTTCCTCCTTAAAATTGGTTTGAGGAACAGATAGAATTCCTACATCGTTGACGAATTAAAGCTTCTGACAGAGTATGAAAAATGATCTTTGTCGCCGTCTTCTAGCGATGACACGTTTTCAAAGATGGAATTCGTCGTGACTCCTGTACTCGAATACTTTGTGGTTTGATATACAAAATAATGGTATCTATTTTGGTATGAAATCTTTATGTTAATGTTCTTATAATAATGTTTTACGAAACAATTATTTAATGTTCCTCTGCATCGGTTCATTTTGGAATCAACTTGTGCTTTTACTTCCTTTCCAAAACAGCTTTTCTTGAAGTCTTGCAATTTATTTTCATCGACATAACTTGGAGGCGACAATGCCAGCAGACAATGATGGGGCAAACCAAGGTCTGTAAGAATTGAATATTTATATTTCATTTTACTTTTCTCCCCTGGAGGATGGTACACGTAAGTCGTTTGGATTTCGAGAACGAATTCCAATATCATGATTCGCAGATTATGTTCGACCGAGGTAGAATGTTGGAGTCAGAGGGGAATTGGGAACCTCATTGAAGTGTTTCGAAGCCTGCGTTGAATGCGGTCGCGGCGCACGCCATCGCGGATCAATGGCCGCCGGCTGCAGTAGGCGGCGTCGGCGGTGGAATTTCTTGCCCCCTCGGCCCCCTCCTGAAGGGCAGCGAAGGGTCGGCGAGTCCAACCTTCCTTGCCGAGTAATATTACCACAATTTGCGCCCGGTGTTTCTCTCCACTCGCCCCGATCGGCCTGTTCAGGAACGACCTCACTGATTACGCTCATTGGTCGCATCGCCATGTCCTTGGGCAGAATGTGTGCTTGATGATACAATATCCGAACAGCTCGGAAATTGGTTTGGTAATGTATGAGTCGCTGTTTAAACACAGGATATGATAAATATGAGTCATTTGGCCTTGATACCGCTATAACTTAGGGTAGAGCCACGGAGGCCACGTGGCCGGGGTCGGCGCTACCTCGTCGCTGTGTGCCCCCCGTTTATCGAGTTCTCCCGGTCGGCCTGGTGCAGCGGGAGAGCCCTCATTGCAGTATTAACGCGAGAAAATGCTCCCGAGGCGTCTTTGAGGCGTGGGGCGGAACGTCCGTGTCCCGTTCTGCGGAAATTGTCACGCATTGTCGTTAAAATGCTGTCGGTGGCGCATCCGAGGAGTGAGGACCATGCGCGTGAGTCGCTTGTGAGGCCCTGATTTTATTGCTCCCTTAGTTAAATTTTTCATCAAAAGTTTCAGGAAAATCTTTAATACTTTTTACTTCAGTTAACATTTATTCAAAAATTTTATTTTTTAAGGAATGTCAAATATAAATTGTGACTTAGTTTGTAATTGTCAAATGCTGTGTTTGTACAAAGTATAGCTACGCCACATCGTGATGTAAAAGGACGACCTTCGCTCAACAGCCTTTTTAGCCGCAGCGGATTCATGTATTGACTCTCGTTGGTGATAAATACGGCTGAAGGCCTTGTTCAACTTATCACAACTGTTGTGTGATTTCACAGATATTCCAAACAAACGACAACAGAAATTTATGGGAATGATTTGCATTAGAAAAACTGGGCATATGATCGGTAATAAAAAATGCTATTCTTTTTGTGAGGGAAAGTTCGTAAGATTCAAATTGATTATCTAGCAAGATTATAAGCTTTCTAGTCATGTAGAAATAGGCATAAAATTATCGAGTTTTAATTTGTTTATATATTTATTTACATTATATTCTTTCCTTTTATGAAATATGAGCTTACAAATCTCACCCTTCACGCAACAAATGTTTTAACATTTATTTTAATTACAGATAACTTCTTACATTTACATTGTTTTTCTTTTCTTTTTCTGTATTTTACCTTTCTTCTCAGTTGTTGGTGTGTTCATGCGTTTGAAACGTTTTGTGACTCAGAATTACCCTTTGCATAACAACCCATTACTCTGAGCATTGTCTTTCGCTCGTTGAAGAAGTAGACTTCTTAACCAAAGCATTGTTAGTGCCAAAAGGAGAACTACTTCTCCATTATATACCCATGGACGAAAGTCCCAGTATCACATTCCGTGTACTTACGTTCTCTGTACGTGCGGGCGACATAAAAATGCAAATACTCCCAAATATATTTTCGTTTTTATTGATTGCTTGTTATTGCCTTGGATTCGCAGCTCGATATGCACTGCATAACTTACTTGGGTAGAGAGGACCGTGATTATGAGGAAAATATGAACGCAGTTGAATGATGGCTAATGTTCCCTGAAGAAGAGAATAATGGTAAGGAAATATGAAAAGACATCATGAAAAGTAGTTAAAAATAAAATCCGGTATGTGTGACGGGAGTTAGTGGTTTTAATGATAGAGCTGCTTTTTGTTGCCGCTCGATCGCTGTAAAACGCCCTTTTCGCGTAATATCTACTTACAAATGAATATTTTCGTTCAAAAATTCGTATTCTTAATTTTTTCATATTCTTTTCACCGTCAATATTTACTTCAGTGTTGGGGCATGTAACACGGGACCTAGCCATCATTAGACCAGAACTTTTTATTCTATGAATGAATTGTTTTAACATAAAGTCGACTTCATTATTTCCTTTCACCCAAGGGGAAATTTATTTTAAATTTTACTGTAATGGACTACACTCATGTAACTTTTCGGATAAGGATCGTTTGAATGTACCAAATACCGTTGTGAACAGTAAACCCTGTGCATTCGAGTTGATCTAAAATTATCTTCGTAATAGTCATCGGAGAAGACTCATTCGCTCAAATTCCCGATCAGCCAATTGAACACTAATTCGATGAAATTGCATATGAATCATCCTATCATCCATCTAGGTTCAAATTTCTATCCCATCCCCAACAGAAGATGTATGTTTTCGCAAAGCTAATGGTTACAGCTCGATTAACAAATAACAAAATAACTTAATGGGAAAAGTATTCTGAAAGCATGAGATGCCTAATTTCATAAAAACAAAATTTGTTACATTACAGATATTGTCGGGAGGTCGAATTTTATGATCAACAATCTCGCACCAATCTCTCACCAACACACAATTAGGAAACATTCATTTTAATTTTTACTTTCTCGTATACACAGACTTTGTATACCAAGTAATATACTCAGGTTAGAGAAAGGTATGTACTGGTACGGAAAATAGATTTCGAGATTTCAACGTAGAAACATACGTTTTGAGGTCCCCTGATACCGAAAATGTGTTGTTTTTTTTTCTCTAAACGTCCGTCAGTTTGTAAGCAATACTACTTCAATTTTTAAACCATCGAGTTAAAAACAATAAAAACTTGATGGAAAAATCAGTAATTTACTTACAGAGTTTTAATGGAAAATTATATATATATATATAT
>BOPP01000135.1:1164195-1211100 GCA_017312745.1 Gryllus bimaculatus | reverse complement strand
CGTGAACTTATCCATTCACATAATCAAGTTAAAAACTGATAAAATACAAATCAGCACCAAATTTGCACGTAGACCTGTCGACCTGGTGTCAACTAACAAAATAATAGCACAATTATATAATACGTTAAAAACTCTTTTTTTAGGAGCATTGTGTAGTTTCTATTATACACTCACATCTTCTTGGGCCCCGGAATACCTTCTCCGACTCATTTACAAACATTAGTTGAATTAAGTATAAATGGTAGCAACGAGCTTTATTGGCAATATCTGATAACCAGAAATGTTTGCTCCCTTGCAATAGAAACTTATTTTGCATCGAAAAACGAGTTACAGGTTTAATACAGTGTTATCGTCGCAATAAACAATACATCCCTCCCTTTCCCTATCGAAAACGAGGTTTCAAGAAAACGTCCACGGGGTATTTAGTATTGTCTAGTCACTTTCTCTCGTGGCCGCTCCGTGCTAAGTGCTAGACACAGCAAACCTACAAAAAACATGCGTCATTTTTTAAACGCGCTATCTAAATATGTGAGATGTCTATTTTATAAAGTTAAGACACCCAACCACAAATAAGGTCTATAATAGCGAATTTGGGTTAACAGGCATAAGAAAAGTAAGAGCTTACTTTCCATTAGTTAATTAAATGTTAAAAACATAATCCTATGTTATAAAACCCAATGGTAAAATATTCTTCTAAACATTTAACATTTCTATGGAAGCTCACAATATTCCTCTAAACATTTTAAAAAAATATGGAAGCTCACATTTGAGAACGCGCTCGAACCAACGAAACGCCAATCCGCCTCGCGGTCCAATCGGGTTCTTCCCTCTCATTTTTTTCTTAAACTTAAACAAAATGTTGTCGTAGGGAGAAGGAAGCAAGTACGGAAGCTCTATGTTAAGTCTCAGTTTTAATAAATGTTTGAGATTAACCTTGGGAAGTAGGTACTTTCCATATCGAATATTTGGGGATTTTAAAAATCAAAGTGATGTTGAGAGTGTAATCGAATAGCCTACCTTCAGTCCGTTGTAATAATTATTCATGCAACCTAATCCATGGATTCAACAAAGTTCAGAAGACAATAGATTTGTAGTTTTAAAGCAGTAATGCATGATTTTTAATGCCGCAATTACGGGTATTTCATTGCTGAGCAATTGGAAATTTCAGATGTAGTAGTTACAATGTAATACAATATATTTTTTAAAATACTAATATGTGAAATGGTGAATCTAATAATTTTCTCTCATTTTCACTGCAAACAGGTCTCAAAATATTACATTTATATCAGTGTCTATTTTTCAATTTGTTCACTTTAGACATGTATTTCAATTTAATCTCAATATGATTAATTACTTCAACTTTCTCACGGTGGTGTGATAAGTAAATTATTTCTCGAAGGTGTGTTAAGTAAATTATTTAAATTAGAAAGAGAAATATATCTAATGAGTATGTGTGTCACCTGCTAACATAATAAATAAAAAACAATGACTAACAGTATTCAATTGAAATACAAAACCATTTTGGAAGTAAGTGCAATTTCAGTGTGACTCAGACTCAAGAAGAGAGTCGAGATCAACTTAAAATATTCTATTAATTTTCCTGTATCAAAGATTTTTTTAAAAAATAAAAAAAAAATGAATAACACTATTGAAATACTATAATAAAGGTTCGTTGAATTGAAACGTTAATCTAGAATTCTAGACGATCATGCATTATCGTTTCGTTATCCAGAACATACTTCAGTCCACGAACAGGGCGACATTGAGTATTCATAGATCCGGACGAAACGTTCTGTAACGGAGCCGACTTTAACAAGTCTGGGATTATGTTGGGTTATTTGCAAACAATGAAGCCATGAACGCCATCTGTTTCAGTAACTTCCGCTACATTTTCCACGCAAACAAGCCCATGCATTTTCCATGACAACAGAACTTGTTTATCTCGGATTTGGAGTCGCAAGGATCAAAACAGCACTTCAAAGGTCGAAAGAATCCTCACAAAAATAAACCTCGCCGACGGTGTGGGTTTCCGCTAGTCGCTGTCCAACAAAAATGGTTTACACTGGTAAGCAAAGCCTCACCGTCACAACCCACTATTCACGAAGCACGTCCCCTGTGTTTGTAGATGGCAGTCGGCCTTTGGCAGATGCGAGTTGTTTTAACTCTTGCAATGAAATTCTGTGCGCCAAGTTTTCAAAGTCTCATCTGCTGGTTCGAATCAAAAGTTATAGAGGCAGTGTAAAGATAATAGAAGTGTCACTAACGTATGGTTTAATTCCAATTTACATCTGTTATACTTAATATAAAATTATAAATGACCAAATTTATAAACAGGTAAATATTATTACATTACGGACCCACTTTACCTTGACATTATCAACGTTTCGGTCATATGTGATTATGGCCTTCTTAACGTCATGTTTCCTTGTAATCAATTGATATTCAAAACATTAAAATATAAATAATTGGTTTGGTTTGAGTTAATACTAATTACATTACTAATTAATAATAAGAGTATTTAGATAAATAAACGTTCTTCGTCCGCAAACATGGTCAGTGTTTCCCAAAAGTTATATATAAAAGTTAGAAAATAATTTTCCAAGTCACTTGATATTGTAGGATATAAGTAGTTTCTTTCGAAACTGACAATGGCATTTCTTTGAGTAGCTGTGTAACCTTGAAAAGTACCATTTATGTATTTCATTAATATCCCTTTCCGACCTACCTACGCAATTGTGTAGTTATAGATATAGTCTCAACCCACACAAGTGTGCAGGATTTTTGTTTGTTTGTTTTTTTCTCATAAATGAGTTCTTTCTTCGCGTTCAGACTGGTACACATTGTTTGTGTAAGTTGTAGAAAATCTGCTATAAAAATGTTTTTCTTCTACAAGCTTGTATTTCGTGGTAGAAGAATTTTATTTTAGAGTAAGGCTGACTAACAGAACTTATCAGGACTATGGGACAAATTTTTTCAAACGTCTGGATCCGAAAGGGATATTATTCAATAATACGCAATGAGAGAGTATCGAATATTGTCCTCATAGTGTGTGAAGTCTAATGAATACTACTACAGATTTTACTCTCGCAAAAGTAACAAGATTGTAGTTAATAAAATACTAACATTTTCTAAGGAAGTAAATGTGATGTGTTTGGTGCGTGTTAACATGTGTTATGTAATTGTAATAACTTACAACAACTTGTAAAGAGCATCAACTTTATATAGTTATTCTTATTATTTTCAAAAATAAATATTGTCATGTGTGAATAAAAAATCATCTTCATCTGAAATAACCACCACTACTTCAAAATATATCTTAGGATCATTTATAACATGATTTTTACGTTCTCGCTTATAAGAAGGGAAAGTTTTGCAATTCTTCACAAAAAACGGCAAATTTTCGGCAGAAAAACTCAGCCCTGGTAACGAAAAATTGCGTAAATCCAAAAATCCTCTCACATGTGATGTAGCCACAATCTCTGTTAAGTCGGAACCGAAAAATCGGTTGACTGTAAAACGTCTGTCTGTCCGTCTGTGAACAACGCTAGCGGGTAAACCGTACAGCCGATTTCCTCAAAAATGGATATTCCCCAATCGATCTGGATAATGTGGTGGACCCTTGAATTTGAAACTGGCGCCATCGATTTTCATTAAATTTTGTTGTTGGATGGTCTGAAGGACGTTTAAAGAAAACGCAAGCTTCATGTTGCTTGAAAACACTGTTTTTTTCGAAAATTAAAAAAAATCAATTTTTTTAGGCTTTTCCTAAAAAAAATGCTAAAATATTAAATATGGACTTTTTTCACCTTTTAAAATCTGTTCCTAAAATATATATTTTGAAATAAGGTTACTTACAATTTTTCAAAATATTAGTATTTGTCGCGTAATTTTGAGTAAAATATGGGCAATTTTTACTTTTTGTTAACACATTTTTTTCCCCTCAAAAACGGCTCCATCGTTTTGATGAAAGTTTGTTGGTGGATAACCTGAAGGTCGTTTAAGAAAATAGTGCAGGTGTAATGTTGGTTGACAACTCTACTTCTTTGACCATTGAAAAAATCAAAACGTGTTCGGCGTCTTCCTACAACTACAATTATGAAGATACAATTTTTGTCGAAATGAAATGTGTCAAATCAAGATTTTTAAATAACATCGTGTTGAATTTTTCGAAAGTATGAGCATATTTGGAGTAATTGGCGTCAAAGTTAGTCGCCAACTCTGAAAATCCTGCGCTTCTTGATCGTAATTTCAGGGGTGATTTGAAGCAGTTAAATGCTATTTAAGTTAAATTGTGTATATTATTTTATATATCTTCGTCCGTTTCTTACCTTGGAACTTTTGCTATACGTTTATAAGTTAATCTTTTAGAAATTATTTAAAACGTATTTGAAATAAATATGAAATAGATTGCTAGCATCGAGTCGCCCGCACCCAATTTACGCAGTTGGATGATACACAAGTTAGAATATGAATATTATTTCATATCATTTTATTAATATTATTTATTATATTTATATTATTTCATTTTAAATTGCGTCCTTTGATTGTGTTACATGTGAAAACGAATAGATGAGCAGTGATTGTTGGTTCTTACCCATTGTTGTAACAACGCACAGATAATAGAAGGCGATAATGACGGTTGCTTTTTGTTGGCGGTAATAACAACGAATACTTTTATGTATTTGTGGAATATTACAATTCCATAGTGTTTAATAATTACTATTTTCTATTTTTCGATCTATTTGTTTGCCAACGCTATCAGTATTGCATTGTTTATTAACTTTTAATTATTTTACTTTCTTGCATTTTGCTTTTTTTCGCTTTAAATGTTCTACGATTTCAAATGCGTGTTACAAAAAATAATTCGGAGAGAAATTGTGGTCTAAATAGTATTATATAACCATTAGTAAAGCCGAGATAATAGTGAGCTGTATGTATGTATTAATATTAGCACCATTAGTTCACAATATCATGTCATTTGTTAAATGAAAGTTTCTCTGTATACGTTTTCTACTGCGTACAACTTTTTGCAGTGTGCTTTCCGTCTGGGAAATGAAAGCATTTCGTAATTAGAATCATATAATATACTTATTCTGAGTTCTCTTCTCAATTTTTCGTGTTTCAACTACCCCTGCCTTGGCGCCGCTGTAGTCCAATCAGCTGTGGTGCTTTTGACATTTTGCGCGTGTCTCGCCCCTGATGAAGAACTGATCTCTGGGTGTCTTATCCCGCTCGCCATTTCCCTGACAGCCTCTGGCATTGGCTGCCGCCCTTCCGCCTGTGTTTGCCCTCGGTCGCCAGCCTCCTGTGTGTTTGCATTCGGTCACCTAGCAACGATGTGTAAGCATGAACTTGCAGTTTATTTTAGCTTAATGCCCTGTTCCCTTCTACATAAAATGCTTATGGTTTATAAATAGCTGAATAGGGGCCGATGTAGAAGGTCTTTATTTGTACTTGCTAATGGTATGTATCCTGTTCTTTTCAATTACCAAAATAAATAGGGATCTTCGTGTTGTCGGAAGTATCACTGCCTAGTTTCTTGAGGAAGAATGGTACACATTCTCGAGATGGGTAAGTGTTTGTTATTTATGTTTGTGTTGAATTTTATTTTGACAATTTTTTAGGTGTTTATTTCTCTTTTTACATTTTTATGAAAGTAAAAAGGCAATTAATATTTCGCTTTTAAAACACCCTTTTATTCGATTATTGGGAATTTTAAATGTTAAATCTATTTGTAGAATAATGTAATAAGCCATGTCCAAATTTACATCCTTACTGAGGTTATTAAATCGTCGTGTCTCATTCTTTATAGTGCTTCATAAATAACCCACTGACATTTATCTTATATTTGTATTATTATTATTATTATTATTATTATTATTATTATTATTATTATTATTATTATTGTTGTTGTTGTTTAAGCTCTTCAAATAAATAAATAATAAATGCAAGTAAACATTCCTAGTTCATTACTGGAAATTGATAGTACTGTAGGTGTGATTTCATGTAACATAATTATGTTATATTTGCTCAGGAACATTCAAAACCCACAATCCATTTGTTGTATTTCAAGCTTTGATTATCTGTAAGTCATGGGTACGTGTATGTAATGCTTTCTTACTATCGGTGGAGGAAGATTTTACGGCTGTTATATTTTACCCAATGCTTATATCTGGTGGATATTCTTCGATATGAACAACTTTGATGTGAAATTCTCATGAACAATTTTTGCTGTGAGGGTTCATACTTATTACGCACGTGTGATAGTTTCATTCTACCTTGTGCGAGTTTGCTTCTTGTAAATACCACATCGACGAGAATTAGTATTGTTTCACATCTTATATTAAATGAGATCATATTTACTCCATTCACAATAGTCCGAATTAAATTTGAGGTAATAATGAAATATTCATATTATTTCAATGAATGGTGAAGACTGCCTTTCTTGTGTGCCTCTTTCAGGCCTCAAATCAATGGACCTTATGTGAATCAAAAAATAATAATGAAATAATTCTTCCTTTTCACAGAAAAAGGAATAAATATGAATGATCACGTAAGTAATTGGTGTTGATTGCTACAATCGGTCAATTTGTAAAGAGGTGATTTATTTTATTTTTTGAACCAGAAATGTCCAGAAAAATTTTGATATTGTATGAAAAGAAACTAAATACATTACTTTTGAACTGCAGACCTGAAGATCATTGTACGTATAGGGATACAATTGCACTACAAACTCATTGTTCAGAAAAATTGCTTCTGCTAAAACATCTGATTAACGAAGTGTCAATTATAGTTTGTTCTTATAAGATTCTTTGTTCTAGATAATACATAGAACGGATATACTGGTGCACACCTTCAAAATTCTAGGTTATATTTAAATACGAATAAACAAGACGTTTAGGGGGAGAGGTATGTAGGTTCCATATAATATATGGAACCCATGTATTATAATAAGCAAATTGAAACCTCTCGTAAATGAATAACAAATTTGCTAAATGTTACAAAATTCCTAATCATTATTTTAATGCAACGTAGAGCGAATTAATGAGGATAAGGGGATGCGATCGGATGCAATGTAGATGGGTGCACGTGAATCATTTACTAACAAAAACATGCAAATCAGTTCGCAAAAATTCTGTGTTAACTTCTCCGTTACCGCTCAGTTGTATTGAAATATCATTATGGACCGAGATTTAGACGACTTGAGTACATTTCACCTAGTAGCGCAAAAATTGCAATATTTCAGTATTACGTAACTATTTCCAATAATACGAGAAAGTGTGATATTGTAGATCCACTAGTTTCTTTTTTCTCTAACTTTTTGCACAACTTTGCAACAACTTTGCTAAACGTTTGCACAGTAATCTCTCTACATAAAAATAAGTTAGGTTAGTTACATCATTTATAACTCAAGAACGACTGAACCAATTTTAATAATCTCTACTTTTTTTGATTTAGCTCCGCTCGCAATAGCAGCATAACTATTATATCAGAAAAATTCACGAAAACACAGAACAAAACTAAATATCCTTGTCATATGCACGCATGCAACCCGCAACACGTGCGAGATTTTTTGCTTTGTGTCGTTCAATAACTCCTAAAAGAAGTATTCTCGGGCATTAAAAGCTCAATTTTGAAGCCAAAGGCCTCCAGAAACGTTTCTCACTCACTAGTACATAGGATATCTTCTGGAACGTTCTATTACATTTTTGCTGGTCCGATGCTTCTCGATAGCACCTCACCTGCTCAGACACGTGCAGAATCTGCAGCTCTATTTGTTCGAGAAGAACAGTGGCAATGGTGGCGAGCCACGCCCACGTTTGCGAAGGCGTATGGTATGTGTCCACGGGCCGCTGCATTCGTGATGGCGTCTATTCGTTCGTGTTTGAGAGGAATAGACACGGAGAACGAGAGGGACGGAGGGAGAGGGAGATGAGGAAATGAAGACGGAGAGACGAAGAGAGAGGGAAGGAGAAAAGGGAGATGAAGGCAGAACAAAAACGTCTGCCGGGTTCCGCTTGTGACAATATATGGTAGCGCGCAGTACCGGAGCTAGACAATTTTGCGGGCGCCCCTTCCCCCGCACAATTAATAATGTGGAAGTTGCGTCAACAAACTATGAGATATTTTATTTCAGCAAACAACAGAAATTACGATTAAGAAAAAAAGGTAAAGAAAAAGGTTTTGGATTTTTTTTAAATAGTAGTTTTAAGTAAAAGTATTTAGTGATCAAAGAATACAATTTCCATGGCGAGCTTAAAGCGCTATGAGAACGCGGTTGTGTTTAATGCTAATTCCACTGAGTCCTAGATTAAAATTAACTATTTAAGGTAAACAATAATTAAAAAATATATTAAATATCAGGCTACTGTATCGCGACTTAAAAAATATCGACAACGATTTTCTCGTGGTTTTAATTTCGTTTTTAATGTTTTAGTATTTTTTTCCATCAGTCCGATGACCGGGCGGCCCATGCCAGCGCCGGCACTGGATACCTGGAAGCAATTAATACAGAAGTTCTGGAATCAGCCACACATGCGGTGCACTGCCACGTTCTCATAAACACATTTATCGGTCCACTGTCTGTTAGTGTTTCGCGCTGCTCCTGTGTGCGTGAATGTTAATTATGTTCCTTTTTTAATACCTCTCTGCTGTGGGACATGTAACACACACATACGCGCACACTCACAACAAAATTGATACGAATGTTACACTTTGAACCCTTTACCTTACTTGAGATTAATAACTTCATTAAAAAATTGTAGCAAATTTCATGTACGTATATAATCCAATTACTTTTGCGAATTTAAAAATATACGTTTAATCAGTTTGATAGTAACAACACATTGAAGAAAAAATCTGAGAACTTTCATATATGTAAGTTCTTTACCCGTTTGTTTTTCGCATTTGTGAGACACCCCCTCGATGAAATACGAATCTTTGTATGGTCGTTGAGAGTAAGGAACATAAAAGATATCCGTTCATCAGTTTTGCCGAGAATCAGAATATTACTGCGCTAGTACATTTCCGATTGCGTTTTGAGCACGAGGGCGCAAGCTAATCGCGTCGCAGAAGCGCTGATATCCGGAGGAGAAATTGCCATTCCGAGGCGCGAGCAGTGAGGCAGCCTCCACAGAACGTGTTGCGTCGTCGCCCGCGCGGCCCTACCCTGCACGCCGCCTCGCCTGTTCCCATGGCTTGTCTCGCGCGACCCGGAAGCGCACTTTACGTAAACAGGCGGTCCGGGCCGCAGCTGGCCTCCCCCCTCCTCGCGCCCCGAATCCTCTCTGGCCGGAGGGTTTTGTAATGAGAGCGGCGCGGCGTTGTCACTCTTCCTCGCCGGCCCCAAGCACTCACCGCGCGCCTCGCTCAGGCCCAACACGACGGCGTCTTGGTGGTGCACGAGACCCACACATAGTCATGGTTGTTAGTGATTCCGCGCGCGGCCACTAACGAGGTCATTAGTCCCGTATGTGTAGTGCATGTTCCCCCTCGGGATGCGATTTCCCCCCGCTAGATGGCGAGATCCGGCGCCGAGCTACCGTCGGCTACTCCCACCAGCGGGGCACCGCCCCAGCCGGGCTCCCGGCATGTGTGGTAGTGTAGTCCATGTTAGTGTAAGTGTAAGGAAGGAATGGTCGGCCCGCGGTCAGTGGCCCGTTTGTTAGGGTCCTACTGCGGCAGTCGTGTTGACCGGAGAAACCACGGAAGACTTCCGATCAGGGCAGCCAGCCTCTAGAAGTTTCCTCCGTGCAGCGACTGAATTCTACCTGACTCACAAGTTAGTGTTGCATACCTTGCCACTGTGGGGACTTGAACCTAGGACATCCCGGTCTGAGGCACTGCAGTGACACCTCTCCCAGTTCACATACCGTTCTCGAATTAGTGTCCCGTTGTTTTCAAGCAACCCATCACGAGTGTCTGTGGCCTCAACCCGACGTGTCGGATGAAATCGTCAGAGCAAAAGCCGTCGCTCCTTCTTTCTATGAGATAGAGGTTCGTGATTGCCCGTGCTGACGAAGTACATTAGCGAAACCTTGTTCCGGATGTGTTCTCGCCGGGGCAGGCGGCGACACGCTCTTGGCCAAAGGCCTCGCGGGGTTCGGCCCAGCGGTCGGACTGGCCCTAACGAAGCGCGCGAGACGGGGTCGCTTCCCGGGTGTGGTTGGTATGAGCAATAAAACACTATAAGGAGGAGGAGAAGAAGAAGAAAAAGAAGAAGAAATGAAAACGAGGTAAAGAGCAGAATCACGAGGAAGAAGTCTCGGGGTCGAGTACCCTATATTATCCGCGCGCGTTTTCTTGGGTCATTTCGCTAGATCCGAGAGGAGTAGGAGTTTAGTTATTTCTTTGGCAGGACTATTATATTGGATATGTATCTCTTTTCCCAGGCAAAATGTTTCCATTACAGGGGAACGAAAATGCTTTTTTATCGGACTTTGCCAGCAGCGCTCCTTTCTATCGACTGTTCTTAATCCCACTAATATTGGTTAATGTCAGAGATTCCAAAGCTGAAGACAACGAGGGCGTATAATGTGCATGGATATTGTCAGCCAGTGGTTATGGCATGGTGATGTTTTCTTACCACTAGGCATCACTCTCAACATCTTTCCTTACCATCCTCATCATCCTTAGTAATTTACCCCTCCTGATGGTTTTACCATTTTTCACAGAGTGGAAGGCAGAAGCAAACACCAGTATAGTCCTGCATTCAAAGCGACGGGAATGTAAAATGTCGGCCTAGTTCATCTCCTAGTGGCGAAATGAGTATGGCGCTTATCCTCTTCCTTTAAAAAGTCAAGTGAATAAAAAATTTCGTAAAATAATATTCACAAAGAAAACGCTAATGTCGTAGTGTGAAAACAATTCCAATTAAAAACGAGTGAAATTGAACTCTTGAAATAATTATTGTCTTAACCTTTTTCACATCATCATCGTAATGTACATCGGCAAAATCTGTAGAAATGTTTGCCATCAAACATAAGCAGTTATTAATTTGATCATTTTGAGTCTGTTTAAAATAAGGTGGGTAACACACCTGCCATCAACAATTTTGTTTTGTCATTGAAATTACACCAGTTTAAAAATTTTGTAGCCCAAATTAGAAGTGTGAATAGCTTTCGGCTTTCTTTTATGACTATGTGAGAAAAGCTTGCGCGACACACGTGCATAACTGTCATTGAAATTACATATGCTCCTCTGACGTGCTGGTATTAGCTAATCCTTTGTTGTTGACGGTATATTGGCTAGGCAATTAAAGTAAGTTATTTCGCCAATAATATTTATTGGACAAACAACGGATAATTACCAGAGCAGCTGGCAGCTGCAATTCTCCCCCAGACTGGTTGAGTGCGGCCGAGCTGTCTAGCCAGTATCGAAAATTCGCCTCATCGGGTTTCCAATCCTAGGACCTCCCGGTCTGAAACATTGCTTCAGTTATTTCTCTCAGCTGGTAGAATATTGTGATGAAAATAATGGGTAGTGTGGATGTGAAATGGAATTGAATAAAAATTCGCACTACCTGCCTACCGATCTCTTCGCAGCTAATTGCTCGCCCCGTGGCAAAGAGCGGATTCCGTTTAACTCGGGCTCTACAGCGGCTGGCCAGGCGCTATTCTCACGCTGCCCAGCGGAGTGGCGCGGCTTGGAAGGCATCGGCCCCGCCCCGCCCCCGCGTCGTGGCGAAGCGGTCGCGCGCCAGTGAGCTTCCAAGTGTGAAGCCCATGTTCCTGCGCTGGACGGCCGCTCTGCTCTCACGGCTCAGATTCCGACGGCGGAGACGGCGCGCGGTCCCGATGGTCGCCTAGCAACATGTGATGTGCCATTTAGGTGTGCGTGCATTTATGCAAATCTAGTTGATTATTGTGTGTAGTCGACCTTAAAGATGGACTTTGTTATGAAACAATTGGTGATACATGCAGTAAAATCCCGATAACACGAACTTGCATACTTTTGAGCCCTTTGACATTTCGAATTTACTTCCTGTCCCCGTCACCATCGTTTTTATATCTTAGATTTGGAATTTTGGTGTGTCAAAATGATGAAAAACTGGAAACGTTTCTTTTCCCAATCTCTATTTTGCCATTTTCCAATGCGCAGAAATTGGAAGAAATCTGTGCAGCTTCTGTTCCGGCCGTGTAACAGGCGTCTATTGTTTCTTTAAGAACCCAACAACCAAGGAAAAATTCAAAAACGATGAAAACGTTTCGATTTTGTCTAAAAAATGCAAATATTATGTTGTGTTATTCCGCCTGTTCTCAAATTGCGCGATCGCACTGAACTCTCGCACTCGGTGCGATATACAAAACAGACGTCATGCGACTGCAAAGTTGAAAGGAAGAGGCCGGAAGAGACTTGAACTTTCGATAGTTACGATAAGTAAAGAACTGCTATTCAGCCGGATTTATAGCATGTCGTAACTCGCGAAGATTGTTTTTGATAAAATATTTTCTTTGCCGTAGTGTTTTGCGAGAGAATTGTATTTTTGTGCTTTAGCTACTTTTTGAAAAACCATTTTGGTTGTTTTCTACAGCATTTTTGCTGCTGCAGGCTACTAGGTGATTCACATTCGTGGCATTGAGATTCTTCTGCAATAGTTTTTTGGGTCCGTTTGCTGTTAAGTAACACACTTCACGAATGTTACTCGGAAAATGAATAGTTACAGTAACGTCATTCATAGATTCATCAAAGAACAACTACCAACGCCAAGTTCCACCCATGCTGGGACACATCCGAACGAGATTCCCCGGTCATGGATGATGGCCAAGCACCCGTTCCCCTAGGGGATGCGAACGTCAGTCACTGCAGGGGGATTTATTTCGTGGGTGACATCAAGTACTGATGTATTGACATCTCATTCACGATCAAACTAAGGAAACATTTTACTCGACATTTCGAGATAACTTGTAGTGTTGTAGATAAAACTTTCATTCTCGATGTAATTGATAATTCACGACTAAAATGACGAAATCTTTGTATGTAAATTTCCTGATATTTCTCATGAAATATTAACAAGTATTCTTCTCAAGATGTGCAAACTTTGTGATGAAATGTTAATATGAAATCAGTTTTATTAAAATTTTTGCAACTTGTCATAACTATGGAACCGATTTCACGCGAACATACAAATGTATATATATATATATATATATATATATATTGCCTGGGCCCCAACCCTCCCTTTAATCCAGGCATGCGTTTAAATGTTTATTGAGAAAGGCCAACACATCTGTCAACCTTCATGAAATAACTGTTTATTCCTTATGTAATCTTCTGTTTATTATATAAGTATACGAAGTTCGTTAAATGATGAATGTGAAATTTCGTTACACGTTTACAATGGTACGGAAACGTTGTTCCCTGAGATATCTAACATAGGAATCCTCGCACTGTAAAACACAATCTCAATTACATCACGTGATTTATAGAAATAAAATGTGTTAATATGGTATAGATGCGATTATTATAAGACCAATCGTTTTTAAAATAACTTGGCATTTCAGATTGTTTAGTTTTGGTTTACGTTCAATAACTGCCCATTCGATCTTCGTTTTCTTTTTCTGTAAAAAAATGTTATTTTAATGCGCTAAAATAAACCAAAACGGTTGCACCTGCAAAGCTGTCCGTAATGGATGTTCATCATATAGTTTTAAAATTGAATGTTGCATATTGCAGTCTTCCGTGTGATTAGCTACATGGTCACAAGTTATAAATTTCTGCTTCGTCATTACCTGTTTCTGCTTTTTATTTCCAACAGCAACAGCTTGCTTCTGCAAGGACAGGAGACCTTTGAACGGCATACTTTTCCTCGTTCTCCCAGCGGTTTGTAACAGTCGCGAATGTGTCGAATGCCAGTCCCAAAGGTTTCACGAGGAAATTTTAGGAGAGCGTCGATGGATTCATGCACAAGTAGATAAGCCTCTGCTTAGGACTCCCCCTGGGCGGACTGGGGCTCCCCGAATTCTCTTAATTATAATTCATAATCCATAAGAATATTATATTTCACTTTTTCGATGTTTTACGTAGTAATTTTGTTTGCGGCGACTCGGTGGCTGAGGAGTCTAAGAGCGAGTACTGACTCAGCGCCTCGAGACCCGCCTGGGGCATGGGTGCGTGTCCCTTGTCTCTTGTGAATGTGTGGTTGCGGAGGGCCTCGCGTTCTGCTGTCCTCATGTGAGACGAGCCCGCAAGTGTATTGGTTTCCGGTGTTGTTGGATATGCGTCCCGTCAGGAGGTAAAATTGGCTCTAGAAAAAGGAAAAAAAACTGTAGGAAAAGAAATATCCATTACATTTAATCAAAAATGCTCTTCCCAATAATTATCTATTGAAATTATAAGTTAGTTATAGTTTGGTTATCTTTAGGCCCCCTTTAAAAAGTAAATCCAACTCGGGCGATGACCACATGAATTGACGTAACTGGGAGTCTTACCTTTGAATGGGAGAGGTGACAATACTCAATTTCATTGTCCGATTTTAAGAGGTTTATGGTTTTTGTATACATTTTCATTATTAATATTATCAGCATTGCTTATTCTGCAAAAACGACCCCCCCCCGCAGATAATCTGTCGGCTCTTCAGTCACTGTTCTACGCAGGTTTCGTCACGTAAAAAAATTGGGAAAGTAAGTAAACCCCTAGGGGAGCAACGTGCCCCAAATCTCCTGTGCGAATCGTAGACAATGAAATGTAGCCACCCACGGATCGAAACGCGGAGCCCAGGGAGTTTCTATTGCATCACGACATTTTCTCGGCTCCATGGCGTGCAATGGGCATTGTGCTTTCGAACACGTACATTCAGATTGGAAGGGGAACGTTCTTCGCAATATTTGCCGAATTCAAAAAAATAAGTTTAATTTTCATATATCGACATTTATGCATTTTACTAATAATGAACAATCAGTTGAACTCAATTTATTCGGAGGGACAGGTCAATCACACCATTCTCTCATGCGTTACTCCTATTCGCACGTGCGACCTGCAGTAACGTGATTAACGTTTTGTCAGTGATCGATTCGCGTTGATAGCTCATGCAGGCTCTTGGAGAGAACACGTCTTCTCTATCTCGAGGATCCAAATGGATCGTGGAAATCATAAACATGCGACGCGTGTTCATGTTAATAACTTCATCTGATGAATACACAACCATCGAAGGGGACGCATTACCTTCTTGGTGCAACTTGCTGTATTAGGGACTGCGAGGTCGAAACTCTAGTAATGGCATGGGAGCGCATGGCAAATAGGCTTCTTTCTTATTCAAGAAATCTTCATATTGTACAATCTCTCGCGCAGAAAATGGTTGCTCGAGTCTCCCCTGTGACTTCAGTCAGTACGTCTTGTTTCCAGTTGTTGCTTTGGAAACGATTTTTGTGTTGCTTTGAAGTTATCAAAACGGGCCTATACAAAATAGTTTTCGAATTCCAAATAATACGTTCATGAATGGACACATCGACTTCTTATTTAAGAGAGAATTTCACCTGATTTTGTAATGTCCTTGTTACCAGTGCCATCTCTAAATACTGCAACAAATCTGACGGGGTAGCACGCACAAACCTGTTCTAATTGCTTCTCTTCAGTAGATAAGACGAGACTGCGTAAACGTAATGCGAATAAATTACAACTCATGGTAGTTGTAATAAATGTTGTAGAAGCAATTCAATTAATACCAGTGTTCTTCTGGATCTTACATCCGCAGAAACAAACCGCAGAAATGTCAGAGGTACTTGGGTATTTTACTACCCGAGTTTTTCTCTTAGTGAACTAGCCATTAGAGTTTAAGTATCTTGCCATTTCTCTGATGTTCTCATACTTGCCACGCTTTAGCGCGCAATTTCACTGATGTGGATCTTGTTTTCGCATTTCAGAACGCAGATAATAAACAGTCAGGAAGTGGATGCCGAGTCGTAATGGTTTATTTCGATATACTTGTTTTTGTGCGAAGTTACACAACAAAGTGAAACAATGTTGAAGGATGAGAAAAATTAAAGTTTACAGTCTGCAAACAAAGGATATAGTCTGATATGTGTCTAAGTTTCTATTCCTATCTAAAGTTGACTTGGGTAAAGAAAGAGTTACTGTGAAGAGAATGTAATTACTGTTCCAAGATATCAGAATTGTGTTTCGGAAATGAAAACGGATATTATTAAATAAATGTCTTTATTAAAACTTGGATTTTTTCCAAAATATTTGCAGTAAATGGAATGAGTCAGTATTGAAAGCAAAACACCTATATTCAGGGTAACCGATACATTGTTGTCATTGCAAGTCCCAGTGCAAATGTATATTTTGATCACCGTAAGACGCTAATTGCGAGGACCCCCCCCCCTCCACGCAATTCGTGTCTTTCGGTGATCAAACTGTGTCAAAGAGCGTGACGATCGGGATATCTGCGCAACCCATATCATTTTGGAGTGGATTTTATAGAATAAATTCTCATAATTAAAATTCAGTAATACAAGTTATGTTATATCGAAATAATTGTAGTGGACGTACGGTGAGCAGTTGACTGTGAAAGAAAAAGAAAAAATTAGAGGGGAAAAAAAAAAGAATTGGACAGTTTCCACCTGCTTCAAACTTGCTGATCGTGGATGCTACTCTTTCAAGTCGTGAGGAATAGGACCAAGATGGTTTATTTCCTTTCCTCAATTTATATATTTAAGAAATGAGTTGGAACCATGGCAGTGCAATACAGAAATTTATGAACCGGAAGTTTGGTGGACCTTTTGGACTCGGACACGTGGGGGTGGAATAACTGTTTGCTAGCCCATTACTACGTGGAGTATTACCTGTACCTGTACAAGTTTATTTTCAGGTGCCTATTGCTGGAGTAAAAATTCGGATTTCGAAATAATTTAATAAACAGAAGAACAAATTCAAATTTTGTTTCTTTGTCCTAATACGAGTGTTCCGGAAAACACGAAATTGTCCTTCCCAGCCCCCTTTTTGAGTAGAGGTGGCTCAGGGCATCCGCTGATGACCTGAAGTTCTACTCCCGACAGTGGCAGCATTTCCGGCGCTAGCTTGTCAGCTAGGTGGAATTCAGCCGCTGTCCGGAGGAGACTTCTAGCGGCCGGCTGCTGTGATCGGTAGTTTTCTGTATTTTCTCCGATCTCCACCTGGAGGCTGCCCCAGTGCCCTAACAAACGGGCTTTGTCCTATCCCCACTCCGTACTTCCACACTCTTACATTAACTTGCACATACCGGGAATCCGGTCTGGAGCTTAAGCGCTCCCGGGTGGGGGTGCCCTGCTGAAGGGAGTAACTAGTTGAAGGAAGAACCCCGCTAGCCGACGGTAGGTCGGCGCCGGATCTCGTCATCCATTGGGGAAGATCCACCTCCCGGCGGAAAAAAGGAACTACACTTGCGGGACTAATGGCCTCTGTAGTTGACGCGTCCGGAATCACTAACAACCCAGTTACCTCCGCACCGGCCCCGCTCTGGCAGTCCCAAAGAACGCAGCTTTCTGGTGAGCCGCACCCCGCCCCGCCCCCACGCTTCATAAAGCCAAGGCACGGCGGGCGGGCGGGCGGGCGCAGGCACGCGAGGCAGGGGAGCGCCGAGCTTGTTAACAACTCGGGCTGGCGCGTAAGTGCTAGTGAAGGGTCGGGCGAGCATTCAGCCGGAGAATCCTCATTACTGCAAAAGGAAGATTCCCCGCTGAGACGTACTCCGCGTATTGAATGCGCGCTTGGGTCGGCTCAGACGCGCCGGTGGCGGGCGGGCGAGGGCGAAAGTGCAAGGGACGGGCGAGAGTTGGGAAAGGAAACTGCGGAGAGAGACAAGAGGATGTCAGTGCGGAGCGAGGCGGGATGCGCATGGAGGAGTTTGGCAGGGTGGGGTAGAAGGGGATGGGAGGGCGGGGAGGAGCGAGGCGGGATGGTCAGAGAAGGGCTGAAAGAGGGAGGCCCGCTCCCCGAACAGCTCCGCTCCCCGCCGCCGTCCGCCCCGCGACTGGCCCCTGAATAGGCCCCCGGGGGCAGTGCGGCCTAGGCTGTTCATTCTCGGGGCTGCACCTGGAGGTCATGCGCGCAGTTACTGGCACAGATCTCTTCACTGCAAGCGAGGTGGCACTAGGTAGGTGTACATAAACAACGGTATACGTACATGATATTTTAGTGCTGACACTTGGTTGTCGAAAATAGTTTCAAACAAATCTTTTTGGAAATGCGACTTGTATCTTGTTCTCTGTAGTTCGTGAAAACATTATGTTGTACGATAGCTTTTGGAGTTTAATCCATAACACGCCGATGGCAAACTTAATTTTTACAGCTTTTGTTTCGTTCTTTATTACTCTTCATTTAAACTGAACAGTACTTTTTTAATCAATCTGCACGTTCTGCCTGTCGAATTTTTTTGTACCCCAGTTTCTTCCTCGCTGCCTCACGTTGTACCTAGACGCTGCGGAATGTGATACTGCCTTTAATTTACGCTTCCCTTACCAAGGTCAGGAAGAATACAGGAAGTGCCCTATGTCGAGGAAGGTGAACGGTTCAGGGCAGGCAAGTCGAAAGAGCTCCGGCACCGGACGTGCCTGCCTTCGATGTCTTGTTACTTGATAGAAGTATTGCAACATCGCTAAGGAAATGAGACTTCAACACAAGGTCAGAAAGATCTGCGCTAATTAAAATATTGTGGAGCATTTCCCAATTATCATTTACAGTGAGAAAAGATAAAATGTTACATAATACGTCCAGAGTGGACTTATATTAGGGTAAAATTGGGAATACTGCAGTGATAACCCGCCAACTCAAGTACGAAAATTCGAACCTCATAATTGCATTTTTTCGCTCTTCCTTCACCTGCACACTTGAAAATCGGGCACGCGAAATTCGATAGATCCAAGTATTCAAGAAGCAGGGAACGTTTCTTCTCCCGTCTTACTCTAAATATTCAAGGACAATTCTATAAATATATTAACGTGATACTGATCGCGGACGAGTATGATGTACTCATTGTTGAACAGTTTTTCAAACTCCTGCAAAGCCACACAAGTTCTTACTGTCAGTCCCGCAACAAGTATCGAGATAAACCGGACACGCCGCGGCTGCTCCTGGTCGGAAGCAAGTCTTTGACTCAAATATGCAGCATTCCTGCTGATCACATTATTCATGTCATTGCACAGTCTTGCGCACTACGATACATTGTCCCTCGACGAAGAGTACTAGATCAGCTCAGAATGTGCGCGTTTTTTACCCAACTGCTGTCAGCTGCCGAAGCAGTATCCTAACAAACGGACCGCGCACAATCTTTCCTTCCTCTTTCTTGTCATAACCTCACCTCTTACATTCACATTAACATGCACTACACTACCACACATGCCGGGAGACCGGTAGGCAGCGTAGAGCTTGTCGCGGCTGGGGCGGTGCCAGGCTGGTGGGAGGTACCTCGTTGAGGGAAACCCATCTAGCCGGCGGCAGGTCGTCGCCGGATCTCTCCATCCAGCGGGGGAAGATCACCTACACCTCTCAAAGAAAAAGAACGTTCACTACACTTATGGGACTAATGAGCTCGGTAGTTGATAGGCCCGGAATCACTAGCAACCTATGAACATTGAGCCAACAATACAAAATTTTATGCGACAAGACATAAATAAATATACTCCTGCGTGCACGGGGCTACTGTGGCAAGAAGAAAAATATATTAACCTTTCGTTTACTGAGTAGGTTCAATATGTATCCACTCCATATATTTTTGAAACGTTATTGATGGTTTTAAAATACAGTTCTGGCGGTTCATGCATTGGTCGCTACGCTTTTATTTGTAGTTGGATAACCCTTAAGGTTGTTGTTTTTTAACTTATTTCATATATTAAATACTTTAAAGTGTAACCTCAGGTAAATAAAGAGGTAGTGCATGAATATATTGACTGTTATTTACAGCCTTCGTAGCTACATCTATATTTAAAATGTACAAAAATTATTTTAAAATACATCCCCCCATTAAAGAATTCGCCTGAAGAGACTCGTCTTCCACTAAAATGTGCTTTTAAAAAAGAGTCAATGCAAAAATACTGAATATATTTATATTTTTAATTAAAATAAAAAATTACCTTCATTACCCGCAAATAGGAAGAACTACATTCTCAATCATAATCTTAAACCTATTTTTTAAATAGGAATTTAATTGAAAAAAAAAGTGTAGTACCGAGCCAGTAGCATTTGAGAAATGTGTAGTATATTAAACGGAGGGCTGAGCTCGCCTCGCCTCGCCGCGCGCGGCCGCCGCCGTCCATCCGTCCTCGGCGCTTCTCGGAACGAGCGAAGGTCGCTCCCCCGACCGCCGGCCGACCAATCGCGCCTGATTCCAGGGCTGCCAACTCCCCTCTCGAAAAAGGCCGGCTCCCATCGCCCCGGCCCGGTGAAGAGCGCACGTGTCGGACTTGCTGTGGGGAGACGCGCTTGCGGCCGGCGCGACGATCTCCCGCTTCGGTCTAGGGTTGACAGAAACGGGCAAGTGTGAAGTTGAGCTTTGATCTTGCTTAAAATGGAATAAAGATTTTATAAATTGGTTTAAATCTTGCAATAAAATTATCTGTGTGTATTAGGACCATCACTCAGTAGTTCGTTAAAGTAGTGCGTATATGCATGAAAGGCATTCATGAGACACACATTTAGCTTACGTTCGTATTGCTGTGCTCTTGAACCAAGACACACTACGTATTACGAATACATAGTTACCGAACTAAGACAACTGCATTTACTTGCGCAATAGCCAGGATTGACATCAGAGTAAAGTCAGCTCTAATTGAGATGCCATAAAAACTTGCCATAATAAACACTAGATGTTCTACTAACACTTGTTCATTCATTCAATAAGTTTTTTTAGTAATTCGATAAAATGTGATCGATACGTGTTCACTACTATCATTTTTTAAATTAGTGAATCAGAAATCGAACAGTTCACCCCAATAGTGAACATCTGGCAGCCCTATTTCGGTCCTATTTTTATACGAGACAGGCTATACAATTGGGAACCGTATCATATATTATTTTGGTAGGACAAACCATCTACCAAAAATGTGAAACGTGTTTTTCTTGGATATGGAAGACGCCACGAAAACACGGTGTAAATAGCTTTAAAGGAATGTCGTTTTGGAAGCGGTTAATTATAGAGTAGTATGAATGAAATCTGATTGTGTAAACTGAGGAGGATCGCCTGAGAAACTTGAGAACTTCGATGTTCTTGATCGGTTGCTTCTGCAGTTTGTTAGAGCAGTCCAACGACACTCTTCGTCTGTCGTCTTTGTTAGACTCTCTCCGTCTCCCTCTCTCATGTGATGAGTGTTTCTCGACTACACGATAAACGAGTCATGAACAGAAAATGTAGACGATCTCGGCGACGAGGAATGTAGTCGGTAAACAAGATCGACGAACCTCTTCGCAGGCCATTGTCCTCAACAGCACTCAAAAGATGTGCAGTGGAAGAGCACTTTAGCGTCCCTCCCCCCCCCCCCCTCTCTCTTCTCTCTCTCGCTCTCGCTCTCGCTCTCGTCGGTGCACTCGCTCTGTGCAGCGAATCTCGCTGTGCGAGGGGTTGCTCGCGCTGCGACGCGCTATCTCGCAGCGAGCGACGCACTCGCCGGCCCGGGGGTTTACGCGCCGCCGTAAACCGACAAGTTTGCTGTTTATTCCCATCGCCACATGAGTCAACTCGCTGTAACTCGGTGTCTTATTTAATGACGCGTTGAGTCGTCGCGGCGGCTGTTTCCGCCGCCGGCCGCGCGAGGCCCAGGTCGAAGCCGGCCCGAACGCCCGTCCGCCCGCCGCCGTCCCGTCCGCCCGTCCGCCGTCCGCCCGTCCGCCCGTCCGCCCCGCCCGTCCGCCCCGTCCGCCCGTCCGCCGTCCGCCCGCTCCGCCGTCCGCCGTCCGCCGTCCGCCGTCCGCCGTCCGCCCGTCCGCCCGTCCGCCCGTTCGCGTTCGCCCGTCGCCCGTCCGCCGTCCGCCCGTCCGCCGCCTCCCGTCCGCCGTCCGCCCGTCGCCCGTCCGCCCGCCCGCCGCCGCCGTCGCCCACCCACCCGGCTCGCGCCGATCGGCTGAGTGTGGGTTCCGGAGACGTCGGAAGAGGCGACGTGCGGGTGAGGAGTTGTCCACTTGGTGGTAATGGACCGGTGGGTAGTGGTGATGTGGAGGACGCGCGGGATTAGCGACGCAGCGGCGGGGTGATGAGCGAGAGAGGCGAAGGACGCGAAGGTAGGAAGACCATACGGAGAGGCGATGTGCAGAGGCGGTTCTACCGGTGAATTGATTGATTTGACGACTACTAGTGATTCAGGGCGCCAACGGTTACTACTAGTGATTCAGGGCACGAAAGGCTAAAGTCATTAGTCCAGTAAGTGAAGTTCATGTTTTCGCTCGGGAGAAGGCTGTGTTCTTGTCCCGCAGGATGACGAGATCTGGCGCTGACCTACTGTCGGATAGCGTGCAGATACCCAACCAGGTATCTCCCGCCAGCGGGGCACTGCCCCAGCCGGGACAAGCTCTAAGGTCCCGGCATGTGTGGTACATGAAAGTGTAGGTGTGTGTAATAAAATGGTAGGAATAGGACAAGGAAGAGGAAGGTAAGATCGCGCGCGGTCCATGACCCATTTGTTAGGGCACTGCTCCGGCATTCGCTTGGAGTTGATATGAAAAACCACAGGAAACCACCGATCAGAGCAACCTGTCGCTAGAATTCTCCACTACCTAAGAAGCTAGTGTCGAAAATCATGCCACCGTTGGGACAGGAAACTAGGACCTTCGGGCGAGAGGGAGTGCAATGACATCAGTTGACGCCCTGAGCCCCGTCTTACGTTCGGCAGATGAAGCGGAGCAAGGAGGAGGCGCTGAAGAGGGGCGGGGCGCGGGACGGATGGCCGGCGAACGCAGGGTGGGGACGACGGCAGCGGGAGCGCATCCAGGGGCGTGGGAGGTGTGGGGGCAGCGTCGCCTCCATTGCGCGCCCGCTAGAAGCGCGCTTTGCCCCGTGGCTGGACCCGCCCCTCTCCTCTCCTCTCCTCCCGCAGGCTGGAAAGGAATTGTACGGCTCCTGAGTGAAATAGCACGCGGCTCTTTGAAGCGTCTCAAAAGGTCTCGATAAGACTCCTCTCTCTCTTATTAGGACATGTCAGCCGGTTACCCTTTGCGTCCGGATGGAACGCATATTTGACCATACACTCGTTATTAACACAATTTGGGGCTCCTCTGATGTGTGGTCAGCGGCCCGCCACGATAATACATTCGTGAGGCGAAGAGGGGCGAACAGCCGTGCCCAAGGCGGGACTCGAACCCGCGACCCTTGAGACCGAGGCGCCGAGTCGCCACTCGATCTAGCAACCTCGGCGATCCAGGTAGGCGCCCAATAATTTTCCTCAAACGAAAAACTTGGATATTTCCTCCCGTAGGTCTAGCTATGTTTAAAGGGCGCAGGGGCTTTACATATTATCTTCCCTAAAAAAGAGCAGACCCGACTGTTTGTTTCATTTAAAGATATGACTCGTGGAGAGAGATAACTTTTAAGACAATTGTTTATCCACACTACTTTTGCGAATTAAATTTATTTAATAATGTGCTGAAATAGTACACCTAAAAACAACATATGACATGTCTCGTGCTGTGCGTGACGACAGAACTTTGATGCTCTGTGCGTCGCTGATGCTGACTCAGCTGACGTCATTTGACTGCACGGCTCCATGAAAGGCGCCCCCCCCCGCGAATACATACTTGTTATTAACGTGGTGCGTCGATTAATAGCACATTTTTGGTTATTCTTCGTGCGTAAAAAATATTGCATTGTGTAAATATATCTCATGATTTCCTGCATCACTGCGACTGTATCATAAAGCTTGAGCGTCTCTAACAAGATAGACACCTGTTAGTTTGTTGTTACTGTTGTCTCATATTATTACTTGTGTTTTAAGGCTATGCCACCAAAAAATATTTTCGGATAGGATAAGCAATAAATTATAATACAATAAGCAACAAAAAATTGAAATTCACAGAGTCTCTGTAAAATGTGGTGGAACTATTAGAACATCGGGCGGTGGCGGTGCAGATCGATAGTTTTCGGGGCGCGCAATCCAGTTTCGAAGTTTTACTGAGATTGGGGCTAGATAATAATGGAAATTGAATTTGCAAGCGATAGCAACAGCGAATAGGCTTTTACAAATTGATTTTTTTGGTGACTCATGATTATAGGTGGTGACATAGCAAGAACATACAGTGGTATTGCCTAATTTTCGCATGGTTGTACCTTTCAATTTTACTTTCTAGACTCCTGCGTAGCAAAGAGAAGTTCAGTAATGCTGTTGCTGAAATTACAGATTTTTTTGGTATAAAATCGTATTGCCGGCCTCGGTAATTAAAAAATAGGTATATCTTGATCGTATATCTACTAAATCATTCACTCTAACACGTTGATCTGGCAGAATCCAACTTTGGTGGGTCCTTGTTACCGATAAATGTAACGGCAAAAGTATATCTGTCCTTATGCATATCCGTTTGTATGTGTGCCCGACTGCCTGTCTACCCGTCAATGTGTCCGTCTGCCTATCTGTGTGTACTTCGCTGTGTCTGTCGGTCTGTCTGTGCCCATTTGTCTGACTGCTGGTCCATCTGTGTGCCTATCTTTTGCAGTTTTCAAAAATTGCTAAAGTTATTGTTTTTTCGGCGTCACCTTTCAATTACAATATTGAAGATGTTTTTTTAATCAACCATACGTGTTATTCTGAAAATAAACTTCTAATATTGTTTTAACCACATGAGATCTTTTATGGTATATGAGCGCAGCTGTTGAAAAGGAGCTTAATCTCTTGGACGTATGCGTCCATGCACTGCCAACCAATAATTATGACAAATGGCAATGACGGCAACTGACCACAACTCCAATAGAATAGAGTCAAGCACTTGGCATAAAATTAATGTATAATTCCATTTTCACCTCATTTAAATTTTTTAATAATCTTAGTTTTGATGAGTAAAGTCATGTTCAATTGAAGAAAAGAATATTCAAGTTAATATATCATTGATACACATTAGTTAGGCGAATTCACGGAATATTGATGCTTTCTGAAATATCTTTGGTATTCTCCTCTTTGGAACCTAAGTGTGTTTTTGATTCACATGAGGGGTCCCAGAATTACCTCATTACTCCAGACGCTGTACGGTTACCAAAAGCGATAAAACATGTACAGAATTTTGTCATTAAATTCATTAACAAGGTTCTGGCTTAGCTCTCGAAGGTTAAGTAAGTGAAATGGAAACATTGGGTAAAAGAGTAAAGTTTACCGCATGGTTCGAGACGTCCACATGAATCTTCCCTTCCGCAATGATTGTCTCGTTCTCGTGCCGACCCGCATAACCCAGCTAAAGCAAGGAAACGACGAAAGGTTTAAAGAAAGCTTATGACTTTCGACGAAAGCTGCTTGAAACGGCGAAAAGAAACCTAACGTACAACATAGTGTAACGTATTAGCCAGCGTGCCTCATGGCATCTATTTGGGGACGCTTGGGAGAGGATGTAGCCTAGCCCACAGGAAGTAGGGTTTTTCCGTAAAGGAAGAACGCGGAAACGGGAGACACAAAGGCTTTGGTGTCTCCGGCTTATAGAGCTTTCACTGTTAAACAAGCGAGGGGGTGGCGTGACGTAGTAGGTCACGTGGCCTCGCCTATATAACAGAGTGTACAGAGCAGTGGGAGGTTCTGGAGACGGTGGGAGAACCTCGTGCGTGTGCACAAAACTTGCGCCAAGACGGTGCATATGCGAGCAGGCTCGCGAGGCTGGAGTCATTAGTTGACGAAGCCTGCGGACTTTTAGTCCTTTGGTGACTGGCGGTCACGGGGAGCGATGCTGTGTGCGTGCTCCGAGGTGAAGAGTGGTTGATGCCACGATTCACGCCGATTCTCAATCGGATAAGATTGCTCCTGCGATCGAGGCAACCAGCCGTTGGTGCGCCAGAACGGACTTTGTGTCCCAGCGTGACATCCGGTCACGGAAGCTAGGCTTTGTGCGCGCTTCAAAGTAGGAGTGGCGAATGCCACAATCCAAAGCCATCTTCAATCGTTTTGGATCGCTCCGCGATCAGGGGATAGTAGGTCTATTAGAGCTAGGGTGTAAGTAGATTATATATTTTGTTTGTTTTTGTTAATTAAATATATTTGTTATACGAAAGCTCTGTGTCTGGTCGCTGTGAGTATCCATGACGTCCCAATAGAAAACGCATTTCACTCATACTCTAAACAACTGAAATACAGGGAGTATAAAATGTATTCGATTGCTACAAAAAATAGGTTTGGTTACCTGTAACGAAACAAATCATCAGTCTTCCTGTGAAGAAATATATTTTATTTGCATTTTTCGGTAAAATAAATTTTTGGAAACTCAATGTTTTATGTACAAGTTTTTTTCGAACTACCTTTTTCCTTCTCTTGACTCTCACATAATATTTTATTCTAGCTATTCTTCCATGATAGCCAATGTGCCTCAAAAGTTTTCGCGCAGTTCTCTCACATACATTTAACTGAATTCATTTTGAATATCATCGCTATTTTTGGTGCACTTAACCGTGATTTTTCTCACTTCAAGAATTACACAGACTGTGCTTCAGAAGTTTTCTTTGACTCAAGTCATTCACGTTAACACTAAACTTCTCCAATGACTCACAATTCATTCCTGATCTGTTTAAATTCTTTTATGGAAATTTCCGCATGATTAGTGTAACCTGAATGAACTGTTTCTCTCTTCACAAGACGTTTCCTTCTTATACACCCATTTCTTATTTTTATAACTCAGAGACGCCTGTTGAGTATCTATAACAACACTATGCCAGGCTACAGCTTGTCTACCTTGCTATTACCATGAATTTCGCAAGGATCAGGCGCGTAGGGCAGCGTAGAACCGTTACATTGTCTTTGCTCTTCGAATACTTTTTGCGAATTACATCTGCTGTGTGTATGTGTTTTTTCTGCTGTTTTAGTATTAACTTTTCGCATATTACTTAGGGTAATACTATGATGAAATGTATGTATCTATTACCAGATTAATTATGCACAATAGTACAATACTTTGTTACACTCATTTACGTATGATTTGCGCGAGTAATGTCATGAATGCGGATATCGTCCCACCCTGCCAAAGCGCGCGATACTCACGCGCAGTCGTTCGCCTGCGCGCGCGCTAAGCGAAGAATGCACTGCGCGCAAATGGACCTAAGAGAGCGCCCGTCTTGCCTTCCGCCACGAGGTTTCGGATGCGGCCGGTGGCGGGCGCGGCCGGGGCCGCAAGGGCGAAAAGAGGTCGCCGAAAGGCCGCGCGTTCTTTGAAAACGAGCCCGGAAAACAACCCGTCATTGGCCCCACCGCGCCCCCCCCCCCCAGTCCTTCTTTGGCCGCGACGTCCCTCCGGGCATTCGGACTCCGACTCATCCGCCCACTTCATCGTCACTTGCGCGAAATGAACGGCATTATGTTTATGACGGCGTCCGTGCATGAGAAGGGCGAAACTTCAGTGCAGCGGCAGCTCGCAGGAATGTACGCGCGCTTGAGCACGTGAATGCAGCACGCGCGCGCGCGCAAGCGAGGCCGGGCTATCACGCACGCACACGCAACGCGTTCCGCCTCGTCTCGCCCCTCGACTCGTCGCCCACCCGGCCGCCCGCCCGCGCATCGTTGTGTGCGCGGTGCATGGGTGCGTGTGTGTTATTGGGGTTATTATGCGTTGAATCCGCTTGTGTTACGCAAGCAGGCAGTATATTGGGCTAGTTCCACGATCTAAGAGCGGCAGTTCTCAGCAGTTCCGCCGTCCCGAGCCGAGGGGCGGGCACGGGCGGGCACGGCGGGCGGGGCGGGGGGGGGGGGGCGCGCAGGACAGGGGTATTCGCGCAGAGGTTAGTTCGCCACTATCGCGCACAGTATGATGAGTGTGGTACGGCAGCCATTTTCTCCGAGCCAAATTGATGAAACAAACGCATTGTTGGTGTCTCTGCTGCCATTAATTCATTAGACGTTGAGTTCATAATTCAGCAGTGAGCTGTCTGAGGCGTCTCTCTCCGACGAGAGCTGTCTCTCCTCTGCCTGCGGCAGAGGCCCGGCTATCGATCCGACCCCTCTGTTCCCCTTCCTCCCCTCCCCCTCCCTGCCCCCGCCCCCGCGCCCCCCGCGCCCGCCCGCCCCGGAGTGGAACACAACTTGTCTCTCTGCCGGACACGTGCCTTTGCTGAGCCTACACCCCCACCACAGGAAAACCACAACCCCGATAAGCTGTACTACACTTGCTAGGCCGCGGCGAAGCGAATCGGCTCATGCGCGCGTGCGCGGCGCCCTCCCTCCCCTCCTGCCCCGCCCCGCCCCGCTTTGCTCCCGCCCGGCCTGGCGCCGTCTCCCCGCCCCCGCCCCCACCCCACCGCCGCTTCCTCTTCTCTCCGCTCCGTTCGCCCCGCCGCCCTGCCCCAACCTGCGCCCCCGCCCTTCCGCGCCGCGCCGCCGCCGCCGCCCCGCCCCGCCCCGGGCTACGAACCCCGGACGGGCGAGAGGCGCGGCGGCGCCTGCCCGGCACAGGGCCCTCGTCCTCACGGGCCTCGCGCCGCGGGCCGTCCGCAGCGGGCCCCGCTTCCTCGCGCAGCGGCGAGCAGGGCAGCGCTCTCGGCTCCACATCTGGGCACGGCCCTGCGAATCGCACGTCTTAGTTAATCACTTCTTGCACGTGCTCGTGGTGCTCAGCTTTCCAACACGCGCTCCAATTTCACTTCGAACAACAGCCTCGCAATCTCTTCTCCGGCCAGCTCCGTTCTGACGGATTATGATGCAAAACTGTTTCGTTGAATTATAAGCGAAAATATACCCTATTTTGATTAATGAATTAATTCGAATAAATAATTCTCCCGAAAATGGCAAAAAAAATAGTAGTATGTTTTTCCATAATTTAAACGAGGATAAAAACGAATATGAGCAGGATTAGAGATTATCTGGATTGTCTTTTTCATCCATTATTTATGGATCATTAAGCTTTAAAGGTTCAAACATATTTAATGATTTTTTTTTTAAATTCAGCTGCTTTCATAATATTGGCTCAAAACTGAGTTCGTAAGTTCGTTAGTAAAACTCTCCCATGTCATTCTTTTTCTTGGAACCATTACAGTTTAAATTATAGACCAACCGAGTCACAAAATATTAGCTACTAGTTTTGAGGCACTATTACATGTTCATATGTGTATTTGCAAAACAGTGCAAATCTTCCAGAGCACTGATTTAAAAAAATCACTTAAGCATAGTCAGGTGTAAAGCGATTAGGAGGCGAATCGCCTTTCTTTGTTTTATCATAGAACACGCTGCCACTTTCTGCAGAAGACGGAAGCAAATTGACGACGTGGGAGGTGATTGCGCGACATGGTGATTTCACTGCTTTACGCCAAAATTTTGAATTCAAATATGTTAAACAATTTCCGTTTAACACATTTGAACAGGTTCAGAAGAGTCCAAATGTCTAAAGCGGTTTGAAAAAACGTTTTGAAGACTAAGAAAACAAACAAAAAAAACTTTATATTAAAAAGTATTTACATTTTACATTTCTAGCATACGTTCTTTTCGAGACCATTGGTATCATTCAATGAAATCCCCGTGGGTGCGGTACTTAACACTTTTCGTGAGAACCGAGACAGATTTTTGTTCGTTATAACCTAATCAATGGACACTATTACATTCACGTAAATTATTATTCACAATCGTATCGTAAAAATCCCACAGATTCTGTTTTACAGTCAGTCTGGTTATGAGAGCCATTTTTTAAACAAACTCTTAATAATGCCGTGTACACAAAATTATAACAAAAATCGCATTTAAATTGTTGTTGTTACTTGCCGATGTATACGTTTATAAAATTACCTTTTGAATTACCAACCACAAATATTCATCCGCTTCAGAAAATGGCGTATAAGCTCGCCCTCGAGCCGCAATACAAAACGGAGCGTTTTCGATTTCGCGAGTGAATTTAAAAGAAACAAGTGCGCATTAACGTCTGTAACAGGGGTGTCCAACATCCCAGGCCTCCCAGGCTTCACCTAAACCCTTTAATATGGTTGCGGGACATATCTTCATTGCTCGGGCGACCCACACCTGACTTCCCCGTACTGTTTTTCTCGGCACTTTGCCTGGCTGCTCTGATACGGGGAGATTGGAACCATGCGTGATATCAGGTCCTATCACAGAGTGAAAAACATTGGGATGGTTTTGAATTTCTGAATTTAGTAGAAGAAAATCCTTTAATCTAAACTTAACCAATGTTTACATCGAGGGGGTGTTGGACTCGACAGGGCGCATGCCCCAGGCACAATATGCTCGCCCGATGTGGATGAAACGGACTTTCACTAAAACCCCTTCGCGGGCCATAATGAAGTGTACCGGGGGCATCTCTTGGACAATGCTGGTCTGTGATATTCTCATAATTACTGTTGCGGTCTTTCTCTACAACTCACTGATTTCTGGCGTTTGCTTTTGCGAATTCGTTAACGGACATTTATGATTGTTCTTATTCCGATCGTTATCAATATAGATCTGAACAATTTAGTGTGTATATTTTAGTAATATATTAAGAGCGCCTTGTGGAACGTCTGTTGGTCGGCCGAAAGACAACGGTATCCTCATATTTAATACATCTACGGTTCACTGTACCTTTGCTGGTGAAATCATTGGGTTCCCAAGCTCCTGGGGCACTGATGTTTGTAACGCGGGCCCAAATTCTTTTCTTTACAAAGCAGCATTTGCTCCTATCAACTAACCTCTAATCAGCACTTCCATTATCCTTTCCCGACCTCGCGAGTATGTCCACTGAAGAGTGACACCGTCAGCCCTGCTCTGCAAGAGCGGTCCAGAACTCGTGTGTCGTCATTCGTGGCTCCGCTTCTGAGGACACGAAAAAAGGACGTATATTCTATATTCTGAATCCTTGCTAGAATTTCATTCTTTACCACTCGACTTCCCTTTCCCCTTCTCATCAAATTTAAGGCGTGTTTCAGCAACTACTTTTGTTCTCGGCGGTCTACCATTGTCCTTCCTATTCCTCCATGTTCCTATGCATGGTCACGAAGCAGACTCCATGGCATCCTTGTTGCTTGATGGTTATTTTTTTCTCTTTTTCAGGAGTGCTTTCATAAAATTCATTGGCATACAGTGACTACATTTTAAATTTTGGAATTTCACTTTCTGTCGACTAGCGAGCAGTATCTGCTAGTAATGTTGCAGTCATTTGATGAAGAGTTTCTGCTCATTGATCCCTCTATTGCTTCTCAGCCCCCAGCCCGTGCTCACAGATCCACGTCCTCTATTCACCTCGCACGGTATAAGACTCTGCAGCCCTGTTACGTAGAGGTTGAAACCTAGAACGCATGGATCAGCCCTCTCGTTTTACCGTTCTAGATACTTTACTACACATTTCAGTACTGCATGTGCTGAATACGACCAGATCTCTGTACATTTCTTTAGTACACATATTAGCACCGCACCGTATACAATTGCTGAACTATACGGGTCCTCTCGTTAATACAGTTTGCTGGAATTACACTTTTTACTAATCATTTGATCTGTGACTTTCTAGTATTTTTCCTCGTCGCTTCTCGGAACACGCCCATTCTCAAGGGATTGTCGACCAGGTTTTAATTCGCATTGGCCTTCACTTAATCATGGGCGATTCCCGCAACCCTGCTGACGGAATTTCCGAGAATATCCGTAGCAAAGGCCACCGCCGGAGTGAAGCCCCACAAGCCAGGAGGCGTTGCACTCGACTGCAGTCTTCGATACTGCACGTGGTCTGTAAAGGAGGACCATCGCAGATGGTGTTCATGGAATTCACTCGCATTTTCACCGATCGCTCGAAAGTTATTTCGCTCCGTTCACGTTTGAATCATGTTTCTCGATCAGTGCTTTGGCCGCCCCCGGCCTCACTAGCGATGCGTCAGCGATGGCGATGGTGATGCCACAGCGATGTTTTTGTAGAAACATCGATCTATTTACGCCGATGCTTTTTAATATCGATGTTTTGTGATCAATGCTTTTTTTCCTTTTCCGATGTATTGATTCTGAATGAAAAATTCACGTGATTTCAATCTAAATGTTTAATGTAAAAGTTAAAATTTAAAATAATAACTGATGGTAATACTGTTTGTTCATGTGCTGGAAGCGAAGGAACGTTGTTTGTTCCGCCTTCTTCGACCAAACTCTCTTGCCCGAGATGACCTCCATGTCCTTGTATTTCCTGTCTCTTCATGTTCATTTCGAAATTTAAGGTGTGGCCAACATATACGCTGTGGGTGTAGGATCTGTCCCTTCTTCTCGTACTTCGGCGAATTGATAAACACGAACATTATATTTTAATGCAGGCGAATTTAATGCTAGAGGTTACTAAACCAGTTTAAAAACATTAGTGTTCTAAAACATCGATGGTTTTTGGTCGCTGTATTTTGAACATCGATGTTTTGTTATCGATCACTAGTCCTCCCTAAAGGGGGATGGACCCTCAGGGACACGCTTCCCTGATGGGTGGGGCTCACAGCCCTGCGCGCGATGTTTCCTACTGAGCTAAGTAGAACGCGAGGGTGGTGCTCCCGACTTCCTCTTCCGAGTCCTTGCATGTGAAACCGGGTACTACAAACTCGGAATACGCCACACATACGAGTACATTTTCACTACTCTATGAAATTCAATAATTTGATACATGTATCATCGAGATGGCAATTCAGGAACTATTAGTAATCCCGGCGAAACGTTTCTCTACGCGTACTTCGTGTGATTCTCAAGAACTTAAGATATTCTACGCACTGTTACGGAAGGATGTACAAACTATATATTTAAAATCGCAGAACATGACTTTTTGTAACCAATTTCTTCTTATGATGGTTTCCGTTGTATTCGGTACCATCAAAATTGTTGAAGGTTTTATAGATTTTATTTTGAAATTACCTTACCTTATCCTGTGTGGACAAGGCCACATGTAATAGCAACCAATGTCAACAGATGAGAAGCTGAAGTTGAAAGAGAACAAGGGCCTAACTCCTGCCCCGCTGCTCCCTTATTACGGTCCTCACCATCCGTTTGTCTCCCCCTCGCTGATAACGTCATCTCCGCCTCGCGTGCGTCATGGACCGCCGCAGGTATTCTCCGCGCCAGAATGGCTTTAAAACCATTGCGGGGTAGCGAACAAAAATAGCAATAAGAGTCGCCTATATAATTTCAGTAGTGGACATGACTTTTGCGCCTCTCACACGCAACCTATCTCGATAAATAAGGGCTCTAAATATCCACGCAACCCGCAGCACTTGTCAGGATTTTTGAATCTATATTGTTAAGTAACTCCTAAGCGAAGCGTTTTAGGGCCTTCATACTTAAAATTTAGACGCCAAAGGCATCCAAGAAACGTTTTTATACTATCATTTTCAGGATACAAAATTCTTGGACATTCTATTAAATTTTCGCTGGTCCGGCACTTATCGGTATTCCTCAATACCAACTAAATTACTCGGCGGTGGAGACCATCTTTGTTTGTGACGTCACCCTAGAGGCATAAATACTGCAATAACTCGGATAGAAAACTATCTAGTGCGAGAAAGTCTGTACCGTTCTGTGCCACCAGAAGTTTGGTATGATGTGAACCTAAAGTGCGACTAATACAAACAGAATTTGTCGACCGAAAAATCGCCGTTTTTTCCACTGCATTTCTCTATACTACGTGAGTAGTATGTAGTAATAAGTACTACGCGAGTAGAGGAACATAATGCAAAAGTGTTATGTATGCGTGGTTGCAAAAACGGAATCAACCGCTCACTTAAATCGAGAGATCGATACAAGTAAGATTGTAAAAACGTCCGGATAATTTGTGTGTGTTGTAATAATAGTTGGTGAGATTTGGTCATTACGTGATTCTGTTTTTTTGGGGGGGAATAAAAATCACGCGGTAGTTGATTTGCAAACTTTAGTGGACATGGACATCGGTGTCTCCCTTGCGGTCTAGCGACGCAAGCGCTTTCGATCAACGTTGAGTGCGTCTTGGGGAAAAGAATAGGTCTCGAGGCCGTGCGATAGGCGGTTCTTCCTTTCAGTATTAGCGCGAAACGTCTCGCACTACGCGCCTCATTGAGGAGGAGACATCAGTTGGAATGCGATTGAAGAAAAAGGCGAATTGGCGTACTTGAAAGGTTTTCAAATGGAACGTCCCCTCCTGTTACGAGAAGCGGACGAGTACTTGCTTTCGAGAGCTTTCTCTTCTTTCTCTGCCTCTGCTCTCTCGCGCCGGTCTTGCTCTGTTATCCCCTTGTTACTTCTTGGGTTACTTAAGGCAAATCCGAGTTATCCACGAAAATTACCATCAAGGAACTAACTTCACGGCAACGGCATCACTCCGCCCGTCTGATTGGTTGGTTCTTGGGTTTAGACTTGTTTCTCGAAGCAAAAGTTTTCACAGCATTGCTCCGGAACTATGTTCAATACGTCATGTAATCGTAGTATTAATTTGCTGTAGTTGATCTCCAAATGGTTTTCTGAGAGGAAAAGAATAACGGTTGCATCAGCGCTGCAGCGTGGTTCTTAGCATGGTCGAATCTGTGTTTTATACAACTTTCGACACTATTTGCGGTTTGTCACCGATGTAAACCGATCTAACTTCGCAGACCCAATTAGATGTGGAAATACTAAGTACTCTGAAAGGAAATTTAACGCACGATTAATACCGAATAGTATGTCAATCTGCGAGTGTTTCCTTGCAACGTGTAATGTTGGAAAAATTCACCATAACGTGAATTAAAGCGCGTGAAACATTTGTCCGATGACCGTTGCTCTTCACAAATTTCGGTTATGCAACAGTACGTGAAGCCGAAAGTCGAAAGTAGCGGCCGAGAAGGTGCGCAAATTCATGTCTCACGTAAGGTATGGGCATTTTCGACATGCGATGCGGTGTAGAAATGACGGGTGGGGTATCTCTGCCTTTATTAACCAATCAAATTACAGGAAACTGTTTTTGAATATATGAAATGGATTATATTGCCGTGCATTGTAAAGCACTGTTTTTTTATTCAGTGTATAGGCAGGCTTCCGATATTGATGTTTTCTTCTTTCAAAGCCCCTGCCTTATGAAAAAATACAATAAAAACAACTATGAATCGGGCTTGGAAAGCACAGGAGCTTATGTGACTAGACTATCCGTCCGACCGTTTTCCATTCGCACATCCCCGCTCACTCCGAGGGTCACGTTGCGAGGGGAGTAAAAAGCAATTTGCGTCGGCGGGAAGGGGAAATTAATAATATTTGTGACTGCATTTTTCAGACACCGAATTAAACTCGGGTACTTTTAATGCAATTACGTGAAAAAATTCATTTAAATTTCGAATTACCTTGATGTTTGTTGGGAGAAAATGAAAATTGTAATATAATTTTAAAAAGTTATTTAAAAAATTTCATCACCAGCAGGAAAGACTTTAAGAAGAAAATTTCAAAAACTGTAGTTAAAGTAGTTATCAGCATAACACAGGAAACAAATTAGAGTTCAAACTCGAATGAAACAAGGAGAGTTTGTAAAAGAAAGGCTTGCAGTATTGTTACATCTCGACTCTAGAATAATGGATGCGGTGGACGTGCTCTGGGCCAGTTAACTTCAGGATGATTCTCACGGTCACAGGTTAGTAACGCCTATCAGAAAATCGTGCATCTGGAAGGTAAATTTGGGAATTGCCCGGGGTTTCAAAGACAATCCCAGTATTATACTGAACTCAAAATATTTTGTTACATGTTCATTGGCAATTACTACGGGTTTCATGACACTTATTTTTTTTCATCTTTACACAGAAATCGAGTAACTGCCTATCCTTACTCTCTGTCTCTCTACCCCCCCCCCTTCCGATCCATCGGTCGAGGCAAATGAGGTATCATTCAATGCGTCACAGCTCCTGGAAGATTCGCTTACTTACACACACTCACTCCAACATGCACAAAACGACGTCTCTCCTCCTCGAGCATAGAAGATTCTAAAAAATGTATCTTAAAAAGGTCGCATTTTGTTTTTTAGGCTACAGAAGCGCATTTTTGGTGACTTACGGCATCTTCAGAGGTATGAGTAGCTCATTGGATTCCTCTCGACAACACAAACCGATGGGCGCAATTCCACATCGGGGCCTCTGACCGGGAGGTCCTAGGCTCGAGACCCGTGGGTGTCAGAATTTTCGACAGTAGCTACATAAATAGGTCAAATTCAGTCTGGAGGAGAATTCTAGAGGCCGGATGCTCAGATCGGCAGTCTGCCGTAGTTTCTCCGATCAATACCAAACGAATGCCGGAGCAGTACCCTAAGAAACGGGCTACGGATCGCGCTTGGGATCTTTCCTTCCTCTTCCTTGTCCTGTCCCATTACTTGCACACACTTACTCTAACATGCACTACACTACCACACATGCCGGAAAATACCCGCCGCAGACCCCACGTAGGTAGTTCATTCTTTGCAATTTGTGGCGTGCAGTAGCAAAAAAGCTGCTGATGTAAACCACACGAAATAGTTTTCTACAAAGTAGCATGCACACTACCAAGAACAGAACAAGCTGTGTCTGATGTATGGGGAAGAAGTTTTCTTGAGTACCAGTATCCCTTCACAACATTTTAACTATAAATAGTTGAATGATGTATCTGCAAAATGATGTTGGAAAAAAGAGAAGTTAGCAATTTTTCCCCCCTGAGTTACGGGAAACCTATTTGCATCGGTAAACCAACTTCAATTTTGTTCTATCGTTAGGCAAATAGTAACACCCTCGGCTCTACTCTTACCACAAGCAGTAAAAGGAGAGATCAGCAAAACGTAGCATGATGAAGCTAAATTAAGTTCAGAAGAAAAACAAAGGACCATCTCAGCATTCGCTCAGTGTATCAGAAAAAAGAGACGAAAATCGTGTTGATATGGGTGGTCATTGATCGTTGTTGTCCCGTGACACAATAGGTGAATATCAACTATTTGATCGCGGGCGGCCTTTTATTTGAAGATTTGCTGTCGTATCATGTCTGCTGTTTTGTAAGTAGAAACGCACAGAATATGATAATTCAGTCGGCACCCGCAATTTGAGAATAGGCGAGGAATATAATCAATATTTGCATATTTGAGTCAAAATCGAAACTCATTGTTTTTTTGTTTTTTTCTCTGAATTGTTGGTTAACGTAAGGAAATCTTAAATACATTTCACATGTCGGGAAGATGCATTGATGCCTTTAACTCTCTTCGCGCTTTGGAAATAAAGTAGTAAAATATATAAAAGAAAACGCGGTCGCTTGCCACCTTCGATTTCTCGTCAACAGTAGCAAGGAGGCACGACATAGAATATTAAAGTCTGTGGGAGGGTCTAAAGTTCATAGAATGCAATAAATTTGACAATGAATAATTATTCAAAAGTTATTAATGGATTGTTATCTTTATTGCCATAATTTCATACATTTCCCTTGTCTTTTGGTGCCTGGGACATTCGGTTGGCTCGATCCCCTTCCCATCTGCCTTTCGGTGCCTGAGGGACTTGCAGGATCTCCCACGGAGTCGTCCCCTCGTGTTCCAGAACACGTCGCCGTGGTATTCCTTTGGCCCACATTGTGAATACCCCGGGCAGCCTGTGGGTCCATTTCCATGCTTGTACATTAATCTGGCCATAGGGAGCCATTTCCTCAAATATACATTCACTTTTCTCCCTCCCCCCCCCTCTCTCTCTCTCACACACACACACACACACACACACACGCACACACGCACACATAAGCACACATACACACAGTTAACGGCGAGGGAAATGGAGTAGGGGAGGAATAGTGTGTTTGTAGGTGATACATGAGGTATTGCGAATGTACCCCAAACGACAACGCAACTCAGGGATCAAAGAACTCGAATGTGACTACTGCGTCCCTGTTCTACAAGCTCCTGTGCCGCCCAGACACCCTACACAGGAATGACAGGATACTCTAGGGAAAGGGACGCATGAAGGGAGGAAAAGTCACCCACGCTACAGCACGAGGATGAAAATGCCCTTGCCTAAGCAGCATTCCTCTTAATACCCCACGTCACACACCATCACTCCACTTATCGAAAGGATACATAAATCTTCCGGAGCATGGGGATATCAGATATCCTTAGGCGCAACCAATTCATTTGAGACGGATTGCCGCTCTCCTTGCGGGTGAAGAAACTGACTGCAAAAACCTGCCTACGCAAGACGGAGCTTGCATGAGGTTTCTTGCTCTTCCAGCGCGGAACCTGTCATGGAGCTTCCTAGAAAGGTGTGAAGATAATTTCGTAGAATGTAAAAACTACCTCCTTCATATGATTAGTTTTAACCCAACTTTTATAATTTCCAGTTCTTTTTTTGCGTGAAAACCAACTTGGACCACGCGTGCGTCCTGTTTCAGCAGGTGCAAGTACTTTATTTGGGGGGGGGGTAATCATTTTAGCTGAATCCGGCGATTTTTATCTCTCAAGCTTTCTAACCCCGCAGGTATGGGCGATTATATGATGATGATGGTTAGGGATGAAAGCACACACACAAAGCCATACACGAATACACCCATGCTCGAGGCGGGACCAATCCGTGGTCTTCTTGTCCAAACCGTTACGGCTCTACTGCCCTAAAGATCTCGGCAATTTCCAGTTATTTGAATTATTATTGATTAATTTAAGTCCCAATGTAACGAGTAAAATGTTTAGGTAAATTACTTATGTTTATGAATACGCATGTAAATTGAAATTGATTTATTTTTGTCAAAGAACAGCAAAAACTTTATGCTACATGTAGGTGAGAAGTAGGGGTGACCATTCACACAAAATAAAAAGCAGAATTTTCTTAATGAAATCTGTGCTTTAAGGTAGGTCTTTAAATAAGGTCATGTACAATTTTTCAAAAATATGAGGAATGTTCATGTAAGTTTGCACGCACTGTAGTCTATTTTGTTTTTAAACATTTTTTTTCACAAAAACCAATACTTTTTCTTCAAATTTTCTCCTCGTATGTACAATGAGACGGTAAAAAATGTGGTGCCAGTCACATTTTCAGCAAACGTTCCGTATTTTTGAAAATTGCAAAAATTTAACATTTCAAAACGACACAATTGAGGACAAACATTATTATCTGACTAAGAAAAGCTCTTTAAATGGACAATGGACAATTTTTGGGAAAAAACTAGTAGTTGCAGAAGAGCAAAGGAGAATTGCGCAGAACGTGTGCGCTCCAGGAACCAAGCGCATAACATAAAAAAGATTTGACTACGGTAGAGTAACGGCCAGTTCGTAACGATGGCGTTATTGTGATGTACTGTGTTTAGGGCAGATAAAGCCCTTCGAGACCGAACTAATGACGGCCTACGCGCATATCGCGTGACTGCCGCGCCAAGACGTGAATGTCGCCAGCGTGCGCCGAGCACGTTTGACGGCCGGCGACACACGCAAAGTGCTCCAACCGCGGACTCAATTAACCGCGTCAACAACAATGGCTGATCCTGGGGGGAGGATGGTAGCTGTGCCCCACTTCCAAAAGATCTAGAGAAAAATGTGTAATAGGGAAAATGCAGGAAAAATAAAATTAAGAAACACAAAGAAAAATTGTGGAAAAGTCTAAAATATATGTTAATCTAAGAGTACGTCCAAAAGGTAAATAATAAATATTATAATATTTAATATTTTTAGTATTGAACAAAAATGAATGATCTCCCTCCCTCGCAATGGACCAGTGCCGGTCGAGGTAGCAGCACTTCATCTCCGTTACCAGCCATTGATCACCAGCACCCAAGTAACATGCCGATCTTGTATTCAATAAGCCATTAGCAGTTTGTAGAAGGACAGAATGCAAGAGACGTCAAATGAGATTTGCATTGTATAACTATAGTTAAGCAAGTAATGTAACAAAATAATGTTGCATACATTTTTGCTTATGCAAAGTAAGCAGGCGCTTATAAACAAGCATTTGCCCAACTGGCATTGAATGTTGAAAGTAATAATTTCATTTTTATACATCGCCTCGCTTCATCTCCGACGCAGAGCCATCCGAATTCCTGAGATCTCTGGAGCCGGAGCAACGTCAAAGCCAATACGCCACTCCGCACGCAATATATGTGAGTGTGTGGTTTTGAGACTCTTCCTTTGTTATGTGCATGTGGTAAAGATAGGAGCATTACAATATGTTTATAGTATTTGTTTCATATATAAGAAAATCGACAATTAATAAACAGTCGCCAGAATTTTTTCTGTTGACCGGACCGGTCCGTAGCCAAGCGCTGCGCTCTACATCAGCAGTAGAAATAGAATTGTTCCATTTTTTCGAATTTAAAAATAAATTAAAAAGAATAAAATCAATATAAAATTTTATTAACAACAAAGCTAACTTACCAAATTAACCTTTAATATTTGAATTAATGTATAAGAATATCTAATTATATTCTTGATTCCCGAAATTTGAAGTTGGCGAACTTCGTGTTCTGCTACACCCAGAATTTGACGATCGCTGCTCTACATCAGGGTTCCTCAACCGCAAGAAGTCGGGTCAGGCCGCCCACATTGGCCGGCGTGCCATTCTCCTTTCGCTCGATTAGCTAGCCCGTGTGTTCCTTTGGGCTGTCTCAGCAAGTGCTACGGGCGCAGACACGCCAAGAGGGCGGCTTGGTGGAGACGGTCGGGAGTTGGTGGACGTGGGCGCGGGCGAGCGTGTGGGCGGTGAGCATGTGCGCTCTCCCGCCCCCGCCGGGGGCTTAGCAGGGAAATCGCGGGGCGAGTTTACCTTCCGCATCGCCTTTGGCGCCGGGCGCGTCCCATTTGCGGTTTCGTTGCGCCACCGAGGGCCGCCAGCTGCGCCCGCCCGGCGCGGGACAAGCCGCCTGCTCCGCTCTGCCCTCCCGTCCCCGCCCCGGCCCCGCCCGCCTCGTCACTTTCCCGTCCTACCCCGCCTTCGCCCCACCCGCGGCACTTTTCAACACCTGCCCCCGTCCTCACCTTCCCTCTTTCAACACCCACCATGCTCCTCTCCGGCCTCGGTGGTGTATCGGTTTGCGTATCGGGCAATTATACCCATGTTCGTCTGTTGAAAGCCGATCGAAGATGTAGATTTTTAAGGGCGAAAAATCCTTCGTACGCCCTGGGAGGGAAGTAAAGCCAGCTATTCCATGTTGTAAGCTTACTGCAAGTCTCTCTGCTAGATGGTGAAAGAAGCGTAGTGAAATTTTTGTGGTCAGAGCGAAGAGGGGGCCTGGTGGCCCGAGTCTCGCCTCGTAAAATAAAACATAAACGTACTTCCGAAATTCCTGTCTGCTCACCCCTGTCCCCCCTTCTCCGCTACCCACCATCATGCTCGCTTCTAGGCCCGTCCCGCCCGTGGGGTATTAAACGAGAAGTGCAACTCTCCAATATAACATAAGGAACAACTGTATCATTAAGTTTTTTTAAAACTGGAAAATCTAGTCTGACAATACTTCCGCTGGATGTCACCAGCAATGTCACAATATGGATTTCGATGTGGGTGAATAAGAAAAATTGATGGATTCGGCGGAAAGTGAAAATGATAAATTGTAGTGATACGAATGCGAATCACTATGAATGTATTTTCTCGTATCCTTTCACACACACATTATCCCTCCTTAACAGTTTGTGTATAGTAGTTGTCAAATAAAAAATACATGAAGGGAATATTTTAGATGTTCCCTTGTGTTCGTGCCCTCCCCCCCCCCAACCACGGACCCACACTTCGCCAAAATGATCGGTCAATTTTAGATTGGCGGTTCTCTTCCCTCTTGAACTTTCTTGGTTTCTTGGAAGAGAGTCACGTGTAAAGAACGTGTCGTGTTTTGTTAGGTGCCCAGGAAATCTATATAATGAAACTGAGTGTCGGCTTAGTGTTTATCAGTGTACTAGTATGGGTCATAGATTGTGATGTGTTTCTACTTTCCTCCTCCCACAGTTAATAATTAAACGAACTAATTGCCGTTTAGCGTGCTTCGAATTGGCGTGTTGGCTTTGAATTATCTGGATTGGGAATGTCTTGAAAGTTATGCCGAAAACCTGCAGCCTTATTTTAATACAGAGGGTGCCCTTTCTCTACCTAACAGAATTACTAGGACATGTAAGAGTTGTTATTTCCTGTGCTACTGAAAAATATCGTGGTTTTGAACACCTACGTGACAAATTTGACTTACACACGGGACCTGTAGAAGACGGAGGGGGAGGGGGGTCAACCCCCGTCGTCATAATGGATCGATTATGGACACAGTCTTAACCCGAGAAGGGTATATGCTGTGGGTAGTAATTCGTGTGGATGTAGCTTGAACAGTAAATCCTTAGTGTGGGCTTCCACTGCGTAGCTACTCATGTCCTACCAGGGATCACAAGCCCCGGGGTGGGCACCTAGGCGTTAGCCTTTATTCGCACTCCGGCCGCCGGCTGGAATCCGGATGCCTTCGGCAACTTGCCCATTCAAAGCCTGGGTGGGCCCACCTCTGAGCTACTACCTTTCTAGGGTACTGTAACGTACTATCAAACGGATCTTGTGGCAACTATTTGGGACGCGTGGTAAGGGATTAGTGAGAGGAAATCGCCTCGCCACAGGAGGGAGACGCGGCAAATGGAGACACGAGGCTTTGGGGTCCTCCGGTCTTAACGAGCGGACACCCAAACCGCACGGCGAGAAGGGCGTTGCGGGGGCTGCGGGACGGAGGTCACGTGAACCTCGAGTGTAGAAGGGAGCGCACAGAGCCAGTGGGAGAACCTCGTGCGAATGCACAAATTTGGCGCCACGACGGTCAGCGGCGAGCAGGGCTCGCGTGGCAAGTCACCTGTTGACGAGCCCGTGGAGGACTTTGTGTCCTTGGGCGACTGCGGTCACGTGGGAGCGATGCTGCGTGCTCCGAGGTGAGGAGTGGTTGAGTGGCGACTCGCGCCCGATTCTCAATCAGGTAAGATCGCTCCTGCGATCGAGGCCAACAGTCAGTTTATATAGGGTAGTGAATCTCCGAATTGTATTTATATAGGGTAGTGAAACCAGTGGGTTAGAACGTTTCGTATTTTCAGTATCTAATTCTCTTTAATTTAAGAAAAAAACAGATGAAAAAAGACTCCGGAAGAACAAAATAAAATATAGGTACAAAAAAAACTAAACATATTTCGGAAATGCCTACACATTGTACTTCGCCTGGTCCGGTAGTTAGACACGCCGTGTTTGGCTATTTTCTTTTCCTGTTTCGCACGAGGAACAATTTTATTTTCGCGCATTTCCTTGACAGGTATGAAGAAAACTCCAATATGAAATGTGTACCAAAACAAAATCATTTCTATCTTATTGCTTTGGAATTTGCATAGTCATTTATGCAATTATGGCCTACAATGACATATCTGGAATAAAGGTCGAGTGAATTTTTTCGAAAATATAAGTAGTTTTACCATAATAGTGCGTGAATTAAACAATTTTAAACATTTGCTTTTTGAAAACGAGCTCCAAATTGTTTCTCTAAATTCGCATATCGCAAGTAAAAAATTGTATTTTCAAATATTTCAAAAAAATAATATTACAATATTGAAGGTAGATTTTTTTGTTTTAAATGAAATATGGTCTAAAAAATAATATCTGCAAAAGGTGAAAGTTCAATTTTTTAAAGAAGTACGTAGTTTTCGTGTGATTACTTCTTTCATTTAATGAAATTCATTTGAAAAAAGGCTCTTCCTCAAAAATAGCTTCAGATTGTTCTTTCATTTTTTTTCAAAAGATAGAGCAAAGGACACTTAAAAATTGGCCATGACTTGTTTTCGTTGAACCCTCTGAATTTTGAAAATTACAAAAGTTTTGAGAGAAAGAATGTTGTTTAGCACCACTAGCTTAAATCAAGATCGTTGATTGGTCATAACCTTTTACAACTAAACTTGGAGGGCGACCTAGTGTGCGTCTTGCCCGGGCCAATAAATTCAACGTGAACGGCTTGTAAATATTTAGATTTATGAAAATAAAAATACTCCGACACTAGTACTATATACCAATATTTACAAACTAAATGACCGCTACAAGAAGTAAAACTTTCCTGCGTTACCACCACCGCTGCCCGAATAATTTAATTACGATGTCTCGGTGTGAGTGCACCCAGTACCTTACGGCGAGCATGACTCCAGCGAATATGCCCGCACTTACCGTCACGACGTAAGCACGCTGGCTTCCGATTCCCCGCCTCGGTCGCCTATGCATTACAATTCAACGCCGACCGCACAACCCACTCGACGCCTTACGACGCCGCCCCAAAGGAATCAGATGAAAACAGAAGATCCGAGGCAGGTCGAGATTCGCTTATATACCTTCTGGGCAGGCTGACGGAACTGCGTCACCCGCAGTCCGCCGACGCGTTTGCGCCGTGTCCGGGACTCCCCGTTATTGCCCACGAAACTCCTTTCCCTTCTCCCTAGCCTTTGTGGTGCAGCCCAGCGTCTCTTCCGCCAGCGCTGTCCACGTGGCTGATATAGTACGTTTGTACCGGCGACAGATATGACGCCACACTAGCACGCTCGCTTCACAGCGGTGTCTCCCTCAGAATGAACTACCAGCAGATGTGCAGGTTTGTCGCACGGCCTGCCCGCGCCCAACACACTTTCTCCCTCTCGGCTAGAATTCATATATTCAGACCCTTGCGTATAGTATTTGTCCCATGGCCATAGATATCACAAATTAGTGCAAAGGAAACAATTTGAATTGATCAGCAATGTGCGCCCTCCAGTGAGGAGGCTGGGCGTTGATGGGAAATAACTGGTGACAAACCCATGCTGAGGGCCAGCCTTTGGGCTTCCTCCGTTCCCAAATAATGCATCTACCAAAGAGAAGACAGACTCCTACCAATGCGCGGCTCACGGTCGAGGTGCAAGCTGGGCTGCAGCGCAGTCGCAAATAATGTAAAGGATTGTTTCATCAGTGCTCTAAATGTGCCACGCAATAGGTGAGCAGCTTTGACTCCTTTAAGAGCACTAGTTGACCGCTGGCTGAGGAACTCTGAGCGAATAAAATAAGTTTCTTCCTGGCGCACACCAGGGACTCGCCGTCGGCGGGATGCACAACGCCCCGGGAGAACACGCGCCACTGGGCGTGGGGGTAACTCCGCCACCTACGAAGGAAATTGGACTTGGAACACGATGGAATTGAACCGAAACTGGCATAAAAACATGGAAGAAACTCATAACATACGTTTGCAGTGGAATATTTAGTTTTTTTCGATTCATTCAATAGAAAAAACTATTTCTCAAAAAACTGGGCTTAAACAGTCTGATTTTCAGCCATCGATATTTCAAAAACGCCCGCCTAAAACCTGTCACACCTATTTGCCAATAACGCACGTTATGATAGCCAAAAGAAAGTCAAATTTTGGCCCCATGTGTGGTGGATGATGTGTGGCCACTGAGTGGAGGAGAGCTTTTGCTGCCGGGAGCTCAGATCGGTTGCTGTCCGTCGTCCATGTGGTCCAATCTTTTCTTCCCTATCCTTGTCCCATCATCTCCACTTACCCCTCGCGGCGTACAACACCCACCACTCTTGTGAATGCTGTCACCGAAGTTGTCTCAGTTGACTCTTGAGTGTTGAGAGGGGCATGCATATTGAGCACCTGTTCACCGTGTGATCACGATTGAGTTCGTGATTTTAAAAGGGAAAGTAGTCCCCTTTTTTCGTTAAAAAAAAGAGTAGAGATAACGTTTTTTTGTTATTATTCAAGATATAGGTCAGTGTAAAAATTAAACTTGTCCAACTTAAAGTATGTGTGAAGAGAAAGAAGTTCTCACACAGTAGAACTAGTATTGTCTAGATCTATGAAACTCCAAAATCCTTCTTGACAACAGTAATAGATACCGAAGACATCATAGGCTTCAAAACCAGGTGGTCGAAATAGTTCAAGACGACAACCAAGACTCTTGCTCGACCTGAAAGTCTTCATTACGAGCATGGTATAACTCTATCCCAGTAAACTGCTAACTTATGATATATTTCGGTTACCTCGTGGCACGTGAGTACATATATTGATTGGCTTATCAAGTACTCATTCATGTTGGCTAAAGAAAAGGCATGACCTGATTTGCCCTTTCACTAAAGTTTACGTCCCAACCGTTCCTCTAATCAACAGAACGAAAATAGCCGATGTTCAAAAAATAGTAAAATACATCGCATATGAACATCTCCTTTTCTACCAGAAAGTTTTGACGTAGCCACACACTCAAGTGGCAATCGATGATGAATAGTTGCTCATATTTTTGTAAGGGTAATTTTTCATGTCCACATACTACAATATGTAAATTCACACCGCCACATATTTATTCTATTATGTTGTTTGAAAGCCCATAAATAAAGAAATACTTTTTTTAAACAATATTTCATAATTGTTATATAAAGAAAATAAGTCCAGGGTATAAACACTGCTCTGTCCATCAAAGAAAAGCCCCTTCCGTGGATGGCCGAGTGGCTAAGAGCGTGACGCAGAGTTCGCGACCCGCCTTGGGCATGGTTGTGTGGCCCTCGCGTTCGGCTGACGCCACATTAGAGGAGCCTGCAAAGGGTGTTGGTGTCGAGTGTACTGTATGGTTGGATATGTGACCCATCGGGGCGTAAAGAGTGATCGGCTGTCGGCAGGAAAAGCCCATGGGGAATAAAGTTACTGAGTAGCTCGAGCAATCAATAACTTTGTCTACCACATGTACGTAGAACATAAAAGTGGTTGGAACGAGGACGTATTTCCCTTTTCGAATCACCGATTCAGTTGTCGTTTGTGGCTCTGTCCGTGCTTTCCTTCAATCCGCAGACCTTCCACTAATGCTTCTCTATCTCTTCTACGGCGTAGTTTTGCAAGAACGCTTCCTTCTTTTGATAAAAAGTACGATGTGAAGTTTAATAAAGAAAGGATATTAATGAAGAAAAGGGAATTAAATTAGAAATGTAACTTGGTTTTTAAT
>BOPP01000135.1:1146466-1163337 GCA_017312745.1 Gryllus bimaculatus | reverse complement strand
AGCCTGCGTTGCACTGGAGTGGCGCGTGATGCGAATGGCTCCTCGCTTGATCAGGTCGAGCGGGTGGGTCTGCGGCGCGCACTCGACCCCCTCTGCCGCTGAGCGCGTCCCTTTGTGGCGGCGCCGCGCCCGCCCCGGTCTTCTGCGGGCGTCAGGCTGAGGACTGGCGGTGCCCGGTGCGCCCGGCCGGCCGGCTGGCCCTCTGGCTGGCCCTCCGATCGCCGAGGCAGACGAGAGGGAGGCGCGAGGAGCCCTGGAGAGAAGAGGAGGGGTTGGGGGGGGGGCCTTGCTGCGGCATTCCGCGTGCCGAGGGCTCTTCGCCGCCCAAGCCGAGCCATGCGCCGCCCTGCGACGCGACATGCCATCTGATTCGGGCCGGAGCGATTTGATCGCCCAAATGGTGCGAGCGCCTGCGCCATGTAAATATCTTCCGGGTTCAAGCGCGGATGCGGGAATGGAAGCCTCGGCAAAGGGAGACGTGTAGGGTGCAGCTGAGCTGAAATGCTGAAGTAAAACGCAGCACTGAACTGCGGAGGTCTTTTAAAATGTTTGCCTTGAACTTATTTCATTTTTTTTCATAGAGCTGCCTTTTAGAGAAGGTTAAAAAACATATTTTTTTTTTCAAGATTTACATCCAGGAATTCTTAAAGAGAACTATCTCTTATGTTTATTATTTTCAAAAATAAAATAAACCTGTGTACAAAAATCGTTTTATTAATATTCAATAGTTCATTCCTTGTGATATTTTACTTTAGTATTACATTTAAATTTAAGGTAGGAACGAATACGGTGAGGAGTTTGTTACGAAAGGCCAAACTCAGTGTGAAACGTAATAAAGAAAGATTGTGACAGCATGTCAATACGTCCATTTAATGGAACTATATTTAATGCCCTGGTTTCTTGATATGCCTTTATTGATAAAATTGAACAGTATGAACTTGTCACAAAGTCCCTAGCCCTTCAGAACGCACACCTCCACGAACTTGAAGCTCGATTCGTCGTATAGTTGCACAGAAACTCTGCTACTTAAAGATCTCAGAACTATCGCCTCGTCGAACGCCGTATCGCAATGCACTAGGTCGCCACTAGTGGAGCTGTTGAGTACGTCCGCTGTCTGTCTTGCCTGGTATGATTATATTTATGATTATTTATTATTATTTTCCAACGCGGGCCAAATTAAACAAAAAACAAAAAACTACGCAGCCTCAGACCATGTGAATGTATCTATGGTTTCGTGAGATACCCATGAACTCACGAAAAATGTAAACCCAATGAAACATTTGAATTTTGACAGAAAAGTTCCGTAATTTCCATGTTTTCACATCGCAGTCATCATCTCTAAAACTAATTACAAATCGTATAACATTAGGTGGGAAAACTAATTAGTAAAACATATCAACACAAATTCGACAATTAAAACTGCGTTTTATACAGCTATAACTATTCCGAATATTGCGAAGGACTTATCAAATGGTCATGTCGCCTAGCCGTACTCCAATCTGGTATCTCCTGCGACTAGCAAATGGAGCGCGAGATATTCGCATTCTCAAATTCGACATTGGCAAAATTACGCTAAACTACTTATATTGTTTTTAAAAAAATGTACTTGACCTTGTTTAAGCAATTGATTTTTTACAATCGATTTCAATTAATAAAAACACAAACATCAATATTGCACTTTTGCCATGTTAATGTATATTTATTTGTTGTTGCCAATTTCCAAAAATGCAGAGCTCTCCGAAAATGGAACCGGCACCACAATTTTCGCCACTCTCCGCTACATACGAGGGAAAAATTCAAGAAAAACTGTTCATATTTTTGGAAATTTGAAGTTACTTTATTTCAGGATCTATTTTTGATGAACATATTTCACTGAGAAAAAATATGTATATCTTTAATATTGTAGTTGTAGTAAAACGCCGCCAAAAAAATGAAGTTTTGCATTTTCCGAAAATTCAGAGATTGCAACGAAAATGCGGCCAACGCCATTTTTTAACCGTCTTTTGCCCCATGATAGGAATATTTTAAAAATTGGAGCCACTTCTGAGAAAATTTTGAAAATGTTGAAGCTTCATCTAAAGTTGCCCTAAAAATCAAAATATCCGTCTCAAACTCGCAGAACCTAGAGTTCGTTTAAATCGAACGGGGAATATCAAGTTTGAGAAAATCGTATGAATGGTTTAGGCCAGGCGTGTCGAACTGCGCTCGCACAAGCCATGGGCAACTTCCCCTGACTCCGCCCTCATTTCCCCTCCAAGTCCAGAAAGGGATGCACACGCGAGGCGGGGAAGAGTCTTCATGCTAAAGTGTTTGCCTGGTTTGTTCAATCAAGCAACAAAGATTTGACTAATGAGAATAAACTTCTCTACGTAGGATAAAACCATTCCCATAAAAAAACACAATTTTTTAGTTGCCTCACTTCGACGATAGAGTGTATCTTATGTTTCCGTCAAACGTCCTTCGTAAACGATTACAACTTTAAAAAGTTACTTAATGAAATAGAAAATGTCAGCTGGTCAAAGGTATTGTAGAACAGTGATGTTTATTCAAATCATAGCTCTTCGATTGAATAAGCATTTTGAGTGGGCATTTTCAACGATTCTTCGAGAAAACGAGAAGAAATAGTTTATCCGTTGCGTACAAGTTCATATCTTTCCGCTATCAACTGATGCAAAACTTCTAAAATTAATGTATTTTTTTGACAATTTAATTCATTTTGTATTCGTTTAATAATACTTGTTTCGTTATGTGAACCAAATGGGTGCGTGGCTTCGGTCATAGGACAAAATAGACACACATCAGCGGTGATCTGTTTTTAGCAGCGCTTTTAAATTCACTTAATAATTTTTTTCGCTTTGAAAAGAACAAATGTAATTTTAACTCGGTTTGCACAGGAAGGTTGCGCCATTCTTCCAATGGTATTTTAAGAGAGCATTTTCGTGAGGTTGACCTCTATTGCAAACTTCTTGCTGCATTCGCCCTCTCTTTCGCAATCGTCTCGTGTTTTATTCGGTGATTATAAATGTTCTGCGGCTAAATTCTTTCTCGTGGGTCGCGTGTCGTCGTTTCATTGGATGTCCTTTCTGCACATTTTGCATACGTCAGGCTAAGGAACGTTTCCGTTGCAACGTTGACCTCGTTTTAATACAGCAGTATTGATCTCTGCCTTGCTTGCTTGCTGTATTCCTCTCTACATACCGTAGGAGGTGCAGTGTCGCTTCATATAGCTAGTTTACTATTTCATCGCAACGGTTGTTCTTGTGGAAGTTCCTTAGAGTACGCCATTGCGATTTCAAAAGATAATATTTTAAAGCTCAAAGTAGATATTTTCGCTTAAACCTGACTCGCTATTTCGTTTCCCTTTATAACTTCCTTTGTTTATGTGAGGTTTATATTATTCAGTTAGCTCAGCTGGTGTGTTAGTATATGCTGGATTCATAAACTAATGAACTGAAGTTTCGAAATGGTACTTGACATGGTCGTTTGAGCAAGGTTTGGGGAAAGGAAGTTACCCGATGAGGAGTTGAAACTGAAGGTCGCAACATTTCTTTGAAGCGTAAATTAGTGTAGCCAATCCGCTAGTGCAGGGTTTGGGGGATGTGCGCTCAAATATCTGGATGTCTGGGCTGTGGGTTCGAATCTCGCGTAAGTCATGGATGCCCCCTCCCTCCCTCCCTCGCTCTCTCTCTCTCTTTTCTCTCTTTCTCTCTATCTATCTATCTATCTATCTCTTTTTTTCTCTCTCTATCTCTTTCTTTCTCTCTCTATCTCTTTCTTTCTTTCTCTCTCTCTTTCTTTCTCTCTCTCTATCTCTTTCTTTCTCTCTCTCTATCTCTTTCTTTCTCTCTCTCTATCTCTTTCTTTACTCTCTATCTCTCTCTTTCGCCCTTCAAAATAATTGAAACCAATTGTTTTGTTTCCTGTTTCTTTAGTCAGTAGAATGATTAGACATATATTGTACTCCAGATTTTTTTAAATTTAACTTATTGTAAGTCGCATTAATATCTAGGCCATTAGGGACTAAATAAATACAGTATTTTATATTAACGATATTAACTTTTTACAATATTGAAGTAACATTACAGTGATAATGGATACAAAAACATGAATGATAATGGATACAAAATTTGAATTATAAGTTATATCTGTGATTTAGATTTAGATTTATTCAGTGACGTATGTGGGAGAATATCATCTGCGCACGCTTTCTTGAGTTCCAGAATCCTTTCCCGTCTTTGTAACTATAAATAGTTGAAAGATGAGCAAAAGTTTAACATAAATAAATAAAAATAATTTTTAAAAATAGCAAGATTAGCAGTATTTGAAAAGTACTAATTTTCGTTTCTGAGTTATAGAAAACTTATTTGCATTGGTACACGAATTGCAAGTTTAATTTTTCTGCATTGCTAACAAAATAGCAACTCGCCCTTACCTCTACTCTTACCATTACAAGCAAAAGGAGAGTTCAACAACACGTGCACATAGTGAAGCTAGTTTTACGTGTTTAGTTTCCTGTTTAATTTGTTATACGTACATTCCATTTGAGATTTGACTGAAATGGAGAAATTGCTAGAAATTTTTTTACCTGAATATCACCTTAATTGCATATTATTCATTTTCAATGGAGCATGCTATTGCTGATTTGAAAGGCAAAAATGCATTGAAACTATTTTTCCTTCAATAACTATTAATTTTGATAATTATCATAGACAGAATTATTTATAAATATTACAGAAAGGAGTAAGATATTACATTATTCTAATAAGTTAAATATTGCCCAAAACACGTATTTCGATATAAAATGTTATTACATTGCTTTGGTATGCATCATCACTTAGAATATAATTAAAACTTCCTATTTCAAAAAATTGAGGTCTCATGGAATTATATTGGAGACATTCCTGGGGGATGTGATTAATGTTCAGCGGGCAATTGCAATTGAATCATAACGGCTTAGGTTTTTTCTCCAGTTTATGACTATGAGAAAATTTGGTATGGCCTGTTCTGATGCGCGACTTGTTCACGGCCATGGAAGTTAGCGTGCGTTTTGAGGGCAACAAATTGACCTATGGTCTGATGCGTTGCGCTTGCTTTGAGCTTTTTCTATTGGGTTGACCACATTTTCATGACTTTGCCAGTGAACTTCAGGTAGTCCTCAATTGCATAAGACATTTAGAAAAGACATTGCTGACTTTTTCTTCAAAGTCAATAAGCAACATAGAGATTGGTGATTTGATAATAGGGGTTCTTGCTTCTAATTATTTGTAATATGGATCACCACAGGTTGAATAAACATGTCAGTTGTCTCTTTGCAGATTTGAAGTAAGTTGGACAGATGGACTGGGTGAAAGTTTTGCTGATAAAATAATACATTTATTAGTTGGATTCAAATTGGCAAGGTTCATTAATATTGGGAAATCACAATTGTAAGCGCAAATTCTGCTAGCAAAGGTCCTAATCTTGATGTGAAAGGTCTTCCATGGAGATTGGATGTATAAGCCCAATCTGTCAGTTTCTAATGTGTCTTGGACATGGATGACATAGTGATCTTGATATTTATTGAAATCTCGGTAAGGATAGGTCAGCGGCGGAGTCGCTCGAGTTAGAGTTGAGATTCTTGGGAAAAGGATCGATAGTAAGTCTAGGTGTGACCCGGGGAAAATTTTGGTGTTCTATATCTTTCCACTGATATGACTGGAAGGTCAAAGCCCCTCATGGTGCCTTTGGTGCTCTCGAAAAAAGGTTTTGGATATAATTGTAAGTGATAGAGAGCAGACGTGATTGGTGGGTTAATATCGTTAAGTATAATATTGTTGGACGAGGGAGGTTTGCCGAGGTATTTGATGGTAAGATTATCCCTTCGGAATTGCAGATTTGGTTCTGAGGCTTCGATAAGTCTGTTACCTGTTGGCGTTGTGTGGAAACATCCAGTACATATCCTAAGCGCTCTAGTATGTACAGGATCCAATTTTTAAGTAGGTTGTTTTTGGCTTTGCTATAAATTATACACTCGTAGTCGATTTTACTACGGATTATTCCTTTGTAAGTGCGGAGCAAGGTATGTTTGCCTGTGCCCCAGTTAGAGTTAATACATTTTAGTAAATTTGTTCTTCTTTTGACATCGGTAATGAGATGTTTAATTTGTTTCTTTTTTTCAAGTATGCTTACAGTCAAAACAGAATTTTATGGCAATTCATTCCGCTTATTTTACCGCTAATATCACGAGGTGAGTGTATCAATTTATTCAGGAGTGGTGACGAGTGATTTACCAAACTCAATATGTCGATTGGTATAGTGAAGTTGTGCCTCGATTGTTAGTGTTGAAGGTTATTTACTGAAGAAAATAAGAACTGAGTAAAAAAAATATTATAGAGAAATATAGGTGTTCTCTCTCATATATATAGACTCCGCTTGTTACGCATCGACTGCCTACTCGTCCCCCATCCCTTTCCCTGGCGACCAGTATTTCTTCGACCTTGTGGGTGGTGGTGTAAGATTCTCTTGGGCAATCGGTTGCCAAGCAGCATTTCAATGTGTTGAATTCAGGAATTTCGCTAGTTGCTAATTTTCTTTTAAACACTACGTACCCCAAGTTCTTCTTGAATTTTTGAGTTCCTTTTCCTGTTTCTAAAACCAGCTACTGTTCTCAAAAATCTCATTTCGGTACTTTCTAATCTTTTAATGTCTTTTTGGTCAATGCCCAATTCTCACTCCCATATAGACATGTTGAGATATTTAAAACTTTATATAAAATTTAATCAGTGTGTCCTTTCTTTTTTTAGGGTCCTTGTGATTGTTCCGTTCATACGATTTAGTCTTTCAATTTTTCTTGAACCTCTATTTCTCCCCTGCATGATCTTTTGAATCCCAGGAAGTTAAAACTTGAAACCTGCCCTTTTCGTGAATATTGTTTACAACTAATTTAGATCCACACGGCTTCATTCCTTCAAAGGCCGTGACATTTGTTTTGTAGAAGATATACTGAGGCTGTACGTTCCAGTTATCTTCTGTAATTCAAACACAGCTTTCTGAAGACTGTTTTCATGATTTGCTGTTATAACTTGTTCATCTGCAAATGGTATGGTAATTAGGCTTTTTTCTTAACCCAGTTCAAGGCTAAAAGAGTTGTCTGGATATCCACAGATTTAATGCTTCGTCTAAATATAAATTAAATAATATGGGAGACAGACTACATCCTTGTCTTACTGCTTGGTTACTACTTGATCTTTTGTCCCTTGGAACAGATATCGGATTCAGGAAGAATAAAGATAATTATATAAAAGACGTTAATGTTACGACTGACACTTCGAAGCCACATTAACTCGGCAAAAAGATTGTTCTGTTAACCTATACGATTGTGGGAATTTTGAGGAGAAACTAATAGGTTAACTATTTAATTATGTACATTACAACAACTGCATTACATTTTTTCAGTAGGTATGGTAACGCATTAACGAGGGCGTGGCAAATCAAAACAGTTCATATTCCAAGAGGAATACAACACTAATTGGCTCATGCGAGTCAGATACTTGATAGCCATTGGTCAGAACCTCGTGAGTGAAATGGTTACAATAACATTTTGTAAGACATTTTGTAGGTAATTTCGATAATTCCAGAAATGCGATATTGTTCTTGGAGTACATTTGCTCAGAACAGGAGAAGGAAACTTGCACAAATGAAGTAATTGAGTTGAAGTCGATCATTTCCGGGGTGGATTGGGATCAAATAATATAATATATTATGTACCTTAAAAGTAAATGATAATAATGTCATGTTCAGTATTATCTTATTATTAATATATTCATATGCGTTTCTGGATCTTGTATGATCTCATCTTCAGGATTGCTGCAAAATTTAATTCATTGTAAAATAACACACATATTATATCTGTCAGGACAAGTGTATTATATCATTTAAACGCAATATTCATTAAGGTGGCGCAAGAGATTTTCAAAATAAAGGATTCGAAGAATTCTCATGTATTCGTACGATCTGAATGTCTCAATGTCCGTACGTTTTCGAATCTTGAATCTTTCTCTCTGAAACATTCTCTTAATTATTGATGACGCGAAAAGTAACTGGACTCTGATTTTGTACCTATAATTTACTTCTATCGCTCTATTTCTTGTAGAAAAGAAGAGCTCTTGCTCCGTTGTTTTCCACTGAATTTCGTGTCCATGCAAACGTATGACGAGGACGTTTAAGAATTAAAATTTGGTGATTGAAATACGATTTATTGACCGTGTAAATCTCACCCAAAACTACTGTTTGTAGGTTCGAACACGAACCAAAGTTTTGCCAAGTTTACGTTGTAATCGGTTTGGTAGGAATTATATAGGATGGTTGGTGAAAATCCTATGAATCATGAAAATGAGTGGACAGTTCGGATTCTGCACTGTAACTGCAAGTGAATGCAATCTAGGGTTCAGATGGCGAATGCTCTCAAATACTTTCAGTTGAGTCAAGATTTTCAATTATTATTCTCTACTCTACACGATTGCCAACTCTTATAGATAACTGCGCGTAGTTCTGAATCCATTCCTGGAATGGCTGTTATGCTGATGTCTAGTGTTATGCCAAAAATCCTTAAGTGTACAGAAGAAAACCCTTCAAATACATGACGGCAAAAGGTAACGATCTTCTTGAGCGTCTGAGAAGCAGCGTTACGAGCAAGACGTCTCCCCAAGTAGGTATGTTGTGTGGCTGTGTGACTCATCACTGGTGATTTCATTTGGAAACTTTAACTTTCATTTGACGACCTTCATAAGAGTGAGCAATCGATGTTTTCAGTTTTCCAAGTACACATACGTCATCGCCGTTGCACTTTCGGTGCCAATGGCCGAGCTGGAAGTTATTTTTGGCAAGCAGTTCTTCGTCTCATGTTGCAGCCCAATTCCAGTACGGCAATTTTTATTATTTTATTTATTTTTCGTCCAAAAAAGCTAGAAACAATGAGTAGCCTATAATAGGGAACTAACTCAATTCAGTTACACAACATATGGTATCAAAGTGAAACAGGTTGAACCAAGGATCGTGAATATCTTGATGCAGATGTTAAAAGTTACGTACAAAATTTAGAAATAAAATCTAACTTCTGAAAAACCTGGCCAGGTTTTAGTATGCGTTTACTACTTAGATATGTCAGGTGTTAGAAGAAAAAAGATTTTAAAGAAATCAAAAACTAAATAATTTGAGATTCTATCCATATCCAAAAATCTTTTATATATTAAACTGTTTACAAGATAAAATAACAGAGGATACAACCATGTCATATATGAATAGAAACATAGGCTATTTTTTACTTGAGAATTTAATTTCAAAAACGCTTGAACGACTTTTCCTTAAACACGACTGCATTGTTTTAAAACTATTTGTACTGTTAGTGCTAAGTTCACTGAATAAAATGACTTAAATGCGATTTTGATTTATTCTTTTGATTTTTTAATTGCACAATGTTTTTGTCTTACAAAAATGTATTTGTGTAATTACCTTTGTCGCCCTTAATATTTACTTTGCGGTCATTTACTTTACATTATAGCCATTGTGAACACAAGTGCTTCAGAATATTACTGATGAAGTTTCTCGAAACTTCTCTGTGAAAATGAGCTCTAAATTGCGCATTTTCAAAACATTCAGACGGCATCTCAACAACGGATTTTCAAGATAGACATTTCAATTCTATTATTATAAAACCGAAAAATTGAGAAAATGTGACAAAAATTTTAGTGTTGGCGCCCACTGGTTGCAGCTTGGAAGAGGGTGTGACAATACCGGAGAGCTAGCCTAGTCTAAAAAGATTAGAAAACTAAGGAATGGGAACAGAATGAGGAAGAAAGAACCGCTCACGGTTCATGGCTCTTAGCTAATGTACTGTTCGAGTATCCGCCTGGAAGTTGTCGGAAGAAACCATTGAAATGACAGAGCACTCGCCTGATAGAATTCTCACTCAGGCGGAACAACCGGCGAAGTCGTTTACATTGTTCAATTAGCTGGCTCGAAATTCAAACCATGGGCCTTTCAGCATACCGAGTTTTAATTTAATTTGAAATCGCGGCTGAGCGTTGGTGTCGCTAAAGCTCGTTTTTGGCGGCAAATAAAGGCCTGTCGCCGTATGTTGCTCCTAGAACGTATTTCTGCGAAGTCACTTGCACGCGTAAGTGACCGCCCCCCCCCCCGACCCATGTGTCACTTAGCCGTATAAACACGTGGAAATGCAGAACAATCGCACCCTTTATCTTCCTTCTCTTGCACATTCACCTGCACTTGGGTCTACCTCACACGTCGGGAGCTTAGAGCTTGTCCAGAGGCGCTGATTTGCTGGTGGGAGACTCCTCGTTGGGGAAATTCCCGCAAGCCGTCGTATAGTTCGCCCCCCTATGCTACATTGTAGCAAGGTAGCAACACCATTTCTCTTCTTGTAAGGATCAGGAATCATAGTTCTCGTTGACGCTCCAGGAATCATTGATCAATCTTAATGAGGTTTGTTGCATCGTTTTACTTGAAAGCATGAATTCTTGAGACTTCTCTGATCGGTAGTTTTCCGTGGTTTGTGCAGTCAGCACCTGAAGAATACTGGAGCAGTGTGTCCTAATAAACGGGCCGCGATCCCCGCACGATCTTTCCTTTCTCTTCCTTGTTCTATCCTCACCCCTCAAGTACAAAAACTTGCACAGAGCTGGTGCAGCTGGGGAGGTGGGCGGCCCACAAGCCGGTGTGTAGGTTGGCGCCGTATCTCAGCATTCAGCGGGAGGGCATCACCGCTATACCTCCGGGACTAATTCCTTAATAGTTAACACGCCTGATAATGAATGAATCAATGAACAGGCGGAGGGCGACAACTGCGAGGCTTGGGCATCGAGACTTTCGAATTGGCTGCTCTAGCGCTCTTCAGGCGTTGCATGTCGCGTTGCATGTGACCCCCCCCCCCCCCGCTTCAGACGGCCGCCCCATCCCCGTCCTTTTCCGCCTCCACCCAGCCCTCGAGCCCTTCCCACGAGCACCGCCTCGTCCCGCTTCACTCCCACTTCCGCCCGCCCAGCTCGTCGATCACCCCCAGCCCCGCGCACAGCCAGCCCCGCACAGCCCCGTTCCACCCCAAGCAACAACCGACCGCGGCAGCGCCCGGGCGCTGCTTTAAGCCCGCCGCGCTGCCCCCTTAATTACCCTGCGACCTCTACTCTTAGGCGTTAGCGGCGGGCGCTCAACACGAGCATTCCTTCGCAGACAAGGAATAGACGGCGGTGTCGGTGGCGAAGCAAAACCTTTTTTTTTTTGGGGCAAAAAGGCCCAAGGGGCGGCGCTCGCGCCGGCCCGCGCCCGCCGCCAACACTCGAGGGCCGCAGCGGCGTCTCGTGCTGCACACAATCTACAGAGGGTTTTTGAAATGATTTCCATTTGTTCGGCACTTTCGCTTTTCAGATACTTTAATCATTGCTAATTATTATAATGTAAGGTGGGTCACTCTCACCCTCACAGACCCTCACAGACAAGGCTATTTCGACGCGTGAAAATGTTAGAATTAAATTGCTATTTTAAACATTTTTTGCAAGTATCTACTGATATTTGTTCCTCTATTTTATATTAAATAATTTTTAATTTATTATAAAAATAAATTTTATATCGTTGTCTATATGTCCGTAACCAAAGTTGGTTCAAAATATATTTATACATTTTAGTCGTATTCTTTCGATTTTCTCTTAAAATGTGAAAATATGCCATTCAGATTCGAGATAAACCTCCCTGAACCGAAGAGAACTTTCCAAGAGGAGACCTGATTCGCTTGAGGCTAGATAATGGAAGGTAGTTCTTTTTTCAAGCGCCTGTCGTACTATGCAATGCTTTAAAAATGTAGAAGTATCGTTTTCGTGAGCTCGGAAAGATAAATAAGATAGCAATGAGCAAGATCGAGTGTTTACGTCAATAGCATGGAAGTTTTTAATATGTTGTTTGTCAACGTATTGTGTATCTTTATGAGTACGAAAATATCAGTGAGTTTCATTCAAAGTTTTCCGTATTTTGAATTGGAAACAAAATAAAAATCCGCTCACTTTTCAGTTTGTTTTTGTTCCATTTGTGAATTTCCCAGTGAGTGTTTGTTTCCCATTTTTGTTACGTGACATCTGAAATGTATGACTGGGTACTTCCTAAACCTCATTGCGTTGTTCTTTCAGTATCAAATAAAGAAAAAATGATCCCATCTTTGTTTTCCCTGATGGTTATTTTTGTTCAAGATACTGTCTGAAGCAATAAGAGTTGTTAACCTTTCTAAGTAAAAAGACAATTTTCCAATAGCTTACAGCAAATGAGATTTGCAGGTCTCGTTTTACGTTGACCGGTGCAGCCTCACCAACCCTTCAGTTCTTTGAGAAGTGGGTGACGCTTCGCGCCGCGTTAGTCTTGGCACGAAACTCAAAGCGTAACTCCATGTAGTGTAAGATATATTTAATGTTACTATGCAATAAGATGCTTTTCTATTATTCTGTCAGTACTAAATGTGAAAATCGCTGTTTGCCGTATGAAAACTTGGTACAAGGTCATTACTAGTTGGAGAGAATTTCGTGCAAAACCAAACTACACACGAAACATGGTTACCATTCATCGCATGGTTACACTTCAATAAACCTGTCAATCTCCATAATAGTTAATTCTAGCAGACTATTTTGTAATTTCGGTATACTTTAGTCAATTTATATTCAGTGCAGTTCAATAAATATGTTCGTTGTACTGCGTGAGAAAAAGTCTTTTAAGGTGAAAATATATAATTGTCTTGGCAATTACTTTCTTAGCCCTGACCATTAATAAGTCGGGCTTGATTTGAATTGTATAAATTCCACGTTACATTGTTGTTGTTTTTTCTTTACAAATACTGTCGACTTTCAACGGCCTGCAAATATGTTTGTTGTTAAGGTGTTTTAATGTGCAGTGCTTTGCCATTTTTATCATTTTATCTACAAATGGTCCCTTTTGCATTGCAGGAAGACTAGGAAATAAAGGATCAGAATGATTATTATGTGTATGCAAATCAGTTTTTTAAGGGAATAATTTGTTTTCAACTTTTCCTCGGCTGCACATTGTATGGAAGAGCATTGGATTCGGTCCCAAAATGAGAAGTCGATATTTTGGCAGTGAAATGCATTTCGAGGGATCGTCACTTAAAAAATGTGATTTTACCTTGACTTTAATGGAGTTTTATTAGGTGTGTCCGAGGGCAGATTAAAGGCTTCTGAACTCCAATGACCAGACTAAGGCATGTTATTATCGTTCTAAAGTTGTTTAAGAGTGTCAGTTTTTATTTTAAATTCTTCCATTTTATTGAACGTATCGTATCAGGTTCAGTGAAATTAGCTGCTTAGTTTATAGTATTTCTGTAATTCTCTGATGTTGCTGAATTCACAAATACAGCTGGGCTACATTTGTGACTGGCGATGAGGTTATACTATACAAACTCATCCCAGATTCTACTTCCAAGGCTTGTTGAAGGGTGAAAAACTTTTTCAAATATACATGGAGTGGGAAATCTCATGTACAAGAAGTGTGAAATGTGCCATCCCCTGCGTTTTCAACAACTTCCTGTGCACACTCGGCGCACAGTCGCCATCAAGGAGGCTTCATCAAGAATTTTTCTTCAAAACTGTCAAATATTACATTAATTATCAAATTAAATTAATTACATAAAATTACAATTAATCATCACATTTTGACTTTGGGCCACTAGATACGTTTCGGATATTGCAGGCCCTATTACAACTTTTGTAAGGGGCTACGAGTATACAGGGAAAGCGCGAGTGATGTATAAAGAAATAACTCACGGTCACTTCGTCAACAACCTTACTTACATTCTCTTTCGTTGCGAAACAGCAGGATCCACTGTTGTTCTGTGGAATAGGCGTTGCAAAAGTCATGTTATTCTCCAGCTGAAAAAGGAAAAGTATCATGAGAGGATGTGGGCATTAATAAAGGCGACCATTGTGAATAAATAAGGGATTAGGTAATGCATTGTTACTGTCACTCAGTTAACTACATTTTTGGTTTCTATTATTTGATGTGACTCGTAAAGAGTCTAGCAGTCCATAGTTTCAAATGATAGCATTAATTAACGAGCAGTTGAATTCGTTACAAGAATGTGTGAACTTTAAAATGAAATACATTTTTTGTAAATCCCTTCGCGCGGTGGGATTGGTTGAAAGGAAACAGCTGATAACATGGAAAAAGAATCATAAATAATGTTAACACAAACAAGAAGGGAAGTTCTTTCTTCATACGAAAGAATTGTATTTATCAAGAACGCAGAAATCTATGCTTTCTTCCTTATCCCCACAAACTGACTTTACAGACCTGATCATGTTGTTTGAAAACCTTATGATCAAAAATGTTCGACGTTCTCTCCCTCCATGCGACTGCACGTCAATGCGCGAGCAACTACGAATTTCTGCTGGTTGAGTATCTTCATTGATACTGCTGAGCAGCCTGTAAGAGGTAGCAACGTCCTCCACAATACACAAAGGGATTCTGTACACTTCTTGTTTCAAATAGACCCAGATAAAAAAGTAAAAGGAGGCCAAATCAACAAGCCACGTCCAATTCGAAGATTAGGAAATAACTCGTAGTTTACACATAGGCGCCGAAATAATTCAAATTTTCGCCCAATCTCAAATAAAAACAAATATAACTCCTCTTTGATATACATTGCGAGCTAAGAGTGTGCATTTTAAACGCGGCGCTTCCAAGATAGTTGCGACGTAAATATTGACTCTATGTGCTCGCTAGAGAACTGATTATAGTTGCATATACATGCATATTTTTATCAGCACAGTAAGTTCATTTCATTTGTTTCATTCGTGAGACACCAATGTCTTCGCGAAATGACAAGACCAACAAATTACGACTATTCAATTCTTGCAACACTAACAATGTGTAGATTCAAATGGTTGCAACAAGAAAGGAGGAATGATTGACGATCGTATATGACACAATTTAAAAATAGCCCAAGAGGTTTAAAGACCGGTTTCAGTTTACAAATATATATAAACAGATATGAGAAGTAATTTTTTAGTTGATAATTTTGAAAACGATGTGATAAAATGTTTCGCAAATACTATTGTCTAGTGAAGATATTCACTGTGTATCTATCTTTAAAAGTAGTATTTAATAATGAATGTACTACTTAGCCAAATTATTAATATTCTTGTTTTCATAATTTTAATATTAATATATTTCCTGAAGTTTTATTTCCTGCATATTTGCATATAATTAAGCATAAATCTCCATTTACCATACATATTTTAGAAAAAAAATGCATGTACATGCGCTTATTGTCCCGAAAGACGCTTGCATATCATCTGGTTTCTAGATTTGCACTCCCGCGCGAAGAGGCGGCTGCTGTTCCACGCGTGGATTTGAAGATGCGGTTGAAAAATGAAGTCCGCCACAGGTGACATGTGCTTTTTTTTCTTGAAATACTTAATGTTGGAAATCAGATTCTAAAGCCGATGTACGCGGACAGCCTTAATTTTTGTCATCCTAGAACTCTCTAGTGCAAGAACGTGGAAAGACGGTAGTCCACCAAAGAATTCGAGCTCTCCCCACGGATGTAAAACGAAGCTCTTCGTTGGCTGTCTTTGTGCTGTCTGTGTTTTTCTGTAGATTCATGGGCCTAGATTTAACGTCCATGATGGATGCACTGATGCTGCTAATAAAAGAGAGACGCTGAAGGTGTTCGGCAGTGACAAGCGGTGGTCGCTCGGTGAAGATACTCGTCGATTAGAAAGTCAAGGAGCTCCGTTCTTCTCCTGCGTTAGTCTGTTAACAGCGACGTGCGACAGACAGAACCGGAAGTGTCGGAGCGCTGGCTGACCAATTAAAACTCTTAATTCAATAATTTTGTGCACACTTTCCCTCAGCCCTTGTGTCCAATTATTTTCAGAATGTTAGCCGTTTCCGAAAATAAACGTATAGGCATTGAAATGTGCCGCAAACTGGTTTGTTTCCTATTTCTTTCTAACCGGCCTCGTCATTTCTTCTGCGTTTTTCTCAGTGCGATAACTTGCGGGATTGCTGGGCGTAATATTAAATTACTTAGTACCTCTGAAAAATATTTAAAGTTATTGCTCCGATTCGCTACCTAGCGTCATCGCGTCATGGCGACCTTGAAAGTTGTTCAAAGCAGGAATACAGACCGCAGAGCTGTCTGTTAAAATTGTAAAGAACCATTGTACAAAGAAATAATTGCCTGTATTTTCATAACGTCATGGTTTATTAAGAAAGTATAAAGAAACCAAATATTGTTTGGAACACATAGAGTATGATACCGATAATTTTATCACCTGGTCTGGGACACCCTAAATATCTATAGTCGACTCTAGTTATGAACATTTGTCGTAGTGGACTAATTACCTGCTGTAGTGAACATAAGACTCTCGTCCCGTTTCAATTACATTACAAATAAGCACAAGAAGATTCAATTGTTGTGAACTCTATGCCTCAGTTATAGCGAACGTCGGAAATACATCCTGGATATTAATCCCTGCCTGATGTTACCATTCCTGATGTTCCTTGAGGTTCCATGCGAACAATGCGCGTTGTGTCCTACGTAGGCGACAGGTAGCGCGCGACTGCCACAGACCCACAACCTGGCGATACCGCCGCGCCGCTGAAGGGGGAAGGGGATTTGAGGGGGGCAGGGTTATGCTGCGTTTCATAGAGGTAGGGGAGTCGTAGATAAGTGTTACGTGATGTTAATGTTTATTTTTAAACGTCCTCAACATTTGCTGAAATCATTCCTTTTATGCAGTCTTATACTAAAATATTGCCGTATTAAATTAAATTTGAAATAGAATGAATTAAATAAGTTATATTCTATAAATTGTTTAAAT
>BOPP01000135.1:1128999-1146448 GCA_017312745.1 Gryllus bimaculatus | reverse complement strand
ATATATATATATATATATTGATTTAATCTTTTAGATTACGAAGAAAATATTCAAAAGTGATCTCTACAATATTCTAGAATCCAATTAGTTGGTGCAGTAGACTCGGAGCCTATGCGTGCTCCAGGCCGGAATAGGCCCCTCTTAGAAATCATTTCGCCTACCCGTCCTTTCATTAAAAAATCATCCCCAATGTTGTTATGTGCAGTTCGCACCACCAACTAACCCTCTCGTTAATTATAATAAATCGTAATTTATAATACAAATACAATTAATACAACTCGTTTCTGCTTCATAATTAAATTTTACTCATTGCAATTGCATGTCGCAAGCGTTCCGTAATTTTTAGAGGGGGTTCGAGCGCACGTTGCACGGGGGAAAAGCGGTATTTGAAATACTTCAAAATTTCCGTTACGTAACGATGTAGAACGTTATTGCGGCGAGTTAAGGATCCTTCGGAGGGCGGGACGGTCAGTGCACATACGAGGTGCTGAGGGGAAGAAATGTTCGCCGTGCTAACTTACGATTGAGCGTAGTCTTCGGCAAAAATGGGGAAACGTAGTATTTTCTTTGGAAGAGAAAGCCGACAATATTCACGAAATTCAAAGTGGTGTTCCACAAGTGAAAGTCTGTCGGAGATTCGAACTAAGCATGCCAACTGTGAGTAACGTATTGAATAACAAGGACAAAAAGTTGAATGCCTTAACTAAGAACACGTCCCAAACAAAGAAAATTCGAACCCGCGATAGAGATGACGTTGACCAGTCACTACTGCAACGGTTCACAAGGTTTCAGGAGACACTCTCAACGAGTTTAAGGTAAAGAACGAAGTTGACCAGCTTGCCAAGTTGCTTGATGAAAACTAAGAGTTTGTGTGAACAGAGGGATGTCTGCATAGGTGGAACACAAAGCACGGCATTGCGTTCTGAAATATGTGCGGAGAAGCGACAGCAGTGAATCGTGCAACGACATCCAAATGGTCGAGTTCCGAGGGGCTGCAAATCTCTAAAGGCTACGCGCTGGAAGGCATATTTAACGGCGATGAGCCGGGATTTGTTTAAGAAACGACACCGACAAAACATTGAAATTGAAAGGGGAAAAGGTTGGTGTCAAAATGCCGAAAACTAAGGTCAGATGAAGATAACAATTAAGGTTAAATAAATACATTGTAATTTTCAGTTCGTGCTGGTAGCGTATTTTGCCGAATATCTGTATTTGTTAGAACAAGCAATAATTAATTAAATAGTTTTTGTGCATTACGCATATCTATTTCTTCCAGTGTGAATTGCAATACGTAGGTTAAGTACAATAGGCTTTCCTATTGGCACCCACAGTCCCATAGAATATTCTAGAAGTAGCAAAGAAACCAATAGTGGCACAGGGCTGCATGCACGTGGCAGAGATGAGAAGGGAGATGCTGTCTAAAATCCATGGATAGAGGTTGTCTGAAATCCATTGAGAGAAGCTGTTTTTTTATCCAGCAAAGACGCTTTTCTTTGAAATACTTCGAGATCTATGACTATTCAAAACCGCAACAAGAAGGCTAAGTTTTCCCTCTATCGAATGCCATTCTCTCTGGAACTGGTGCATTATTTAGAACTATTATTAAGCGAAATAACCACGTCAACGAACTTTATTTCGTTCTGCTGACAAACGCCAGAACGTCGGAAAGGCACTTGACGCGGTGAGCAACCTGCCTGCGACGTGCAACCTGACGCGGGTAGAGTGACGTATGACGGCTCTACCCAGACCGCTAAACAAACACCACTCGTCATCGATTCGAGAGCGAGGGCTTTCAATCCGATCATCGGCGCGTGTTGCGACCCAGGACTGATCCAGACGCGAGCGCGCGCGTGCCCCTCCTCTAGCGGCAGCACCTGGCGTGCGCGAATCTAGGACGGCGACGTGCAATTCTCTGTAAAGAGGTAACCTACAATATATCACCGAAGGTCCCTGTCTGGAATTAAGACTGCAACGCTAGTGGATAAAGAGGGAGAATGCTTGCTTAAAAAGGTATTAAATCTCCATGTAATAAGTGCCATTTTGAATAAATGTAACATCTGACGTCATTCTGACGGACAACACTTAGTGAATTGGAAATGTTTCCATTAATAAGTTAAAAGCATGCGCATCATCCCGACCCAAAGCGACATACCCCTTGAGATCTCTAGAGCTGCGCAGGAGGAAGGTTGGAGTCGCGCTTGGCGCCCACATTTAAATAAATTTAACATGAGCGATCTGACATCCTCCACTATGTCGAACACCCTCGTGTCTTGACATATTGTGGGAGCCCGCTAGATTCGATACGCACAAGTCACTAGCGTATTCCAACCGGCAGGTTCGTCACATTATCTCCCATGTGTTCTTTCAATCTCCTGAGTAATGGCAACTGCCCCTGTAGTTATTCAATTACAGGAAACTGTAAGCACATACCACAAAAGTGCTGGTCCTTCGAAACAAGCTATCCAAGGAAAGATGGTGTGGTTGGTTAATTGTAGATTAACGCCCAAAACACTCCATTGCTTACAAATCAACTACATCCGTATTAATAAAATAAATGTGATGCCTTGTTTGCCTATTTTAGCTTCTGATATCTTCTTTTGCCACTTTTCTCAATATTTTGCTTCCTTTCCGCCTGCGGGGAGGAGGTCCTCCGTAAATTGACATCTCTTGTCCACTTGAACGACTTCAAATTAGAACAACTCTCCACTCGCCATGAGTAATGTGAAATCCAAACACGAGAAAACAGGCAGAGATATGGTGTAATCTCGTAGCACACTGTGGCAGCGCCGTGGGTTTGCGGAAACTTTGATGAGAGGGCAAATCAAACTCATACGATGCTCCCTCTTTTTTTCAAACATTAAGGCGACGAATAGTAATAAAGAATCGTCATTGTGTGAGGTGATGCCTGCCATCCCTCACGACTAGATGCGTGTGCCGATAGTCAGCTCGCTGAATTGTTTTCACTTTTTTTTTCAGAATTTATTTCAATCGAGTAAAAATGAGCAAAAGTGATTTTTTTCTGTCAGTTTACGAACGGAGTGCTGTTGTACAGAAGGACCTCCGACAGTGTCGGAGTTTTCTCGTAGCACCAGCAAGAGAGAGACACTGCAGTTTTCCAATGCGAGATGTAATAAAGGCTCCTGGTTAACAGGGTGCGAAGAAAGAAAAATTATTCTTGCGGTTTCCCATGCGTTCAATTTAGAATCTGAGATATGTTCGGGCGCGACCTGGCTTCAGAGATGTTAAATATGAAGGTCGCTGAACTCACGGCAACATCTTGATTGTTACCAACAATTAACACCTTATAAAATAAGTAATATCGCTTTGAACTAGTATTAAGCGAAACTGTCAGTATTTCTCTTACGAAGTACAATGGGCAAGTTAAGCAAAATCGACTTTCTTTTTGTCCACTTCAATTGACGCTCTATCTGCATTTCAGTGCCATAACTATTTTCCTCCATGTTCTGTTTGAAGTAGTAATGTTTGCCATTGACTTCTTTTCTCTCTTGAGAAAGTCGTACGTTGGTATAGTATATGCATGTACATTGCTTATTTATTGTGAATCATTTAAATTACTTAATATATATCTGCATTGTTACATTTCCTTCAAAACATTACAGTATTAAGATTGTGCATTTCACAAGACTGAAATGAGGGAAAAGTTCAGATTTACTTCACATTATTCAATTTTTTTTTTTAGATTTCTCAAGACTGAATTGAGGAAAAGGTTGAGATTTAGTCGTTGTTTTATACATGAAGCACTTCAATGATTGTTTTGTTTGATGAAATTATTTCACAAATACTTAGCATGCGTCCGTTGAGTACATGAAGTACAGACCGGCATGTGAGGAGAATTGTGTAAGCGCACGGGAACATTGATATTCATAGCAGTTTGTGTAAATTAGCCTATGAATATTTATGTGAACGCAACTGAAGGTAAGGATATTTACATTTTTCGATCGAGAGAGGTATAAGACATGAACTTTAATGAATTGTCACATTCTACGATACATGTTTCTAGAAATCTCTTTAACGTATTTACTTTAGAATTCTCTGTATCCCTGAATAGCCTTATGAATGTTAGCTTTCACTTCTCTCGCATTTCTCTTGCAATATTGCCGTTCATAAAATTTATTTCTCATTCTTTTTCAAACTGTTCTTTGGAATGTCTGATATGCTCATTTACACATTTCTTAATGGTCTACAATGAATTCGAATGTGAAACTAACTTTTAGATTTAGATTTATTTAGTCAACAAAAAAAACAGTAAAAACTGTATGTGATGTGTGGGGGAGATCAAGAACGTGCTTCACAATTCTCAGAATTTTTACTTTTAAGGGATTCTTTCATTAAGTTCTTCGGATAATTTCAAAATTTCCAAAAAAATGGCAGCATTTTTTTTATTAAATTGGGCAACAATGCAGCGATAGAAGAAAGAGAAGTTTTTTGTGAAAGATCACTTGATTCGAAAATAAGATACGGCGGTTTTATTTAATTAACTTGAATGTTACAAAGTTTCTATGTTCAATAAAATTTTATATTCAACTTTGTATGCATTCTTCCCGACTTTAATAATCTTCATCTTCATAAGGTAATGATGTCGTTTCGAATGCATTCATAATGCGATATATTGTGTGGCATTTAGTTCTGGATGTTCAGTTAATATGTTAAATTATCCTTGCTAGCCTGTATGAGGTGCTGGCAATAATGCGAGCAGTTACAAATAATGCGAGAAAGTATGTGCTGTTGGAGCTCCTTAGTTTTAAAATGGAGATGTAGAATGAACATTCTTATCTGTCGCTCGATGTTATAGTTCATTCCTTTTAAGCAACTGAAGGGTATGGTAGAACACGAGTTGCTGAAACCTCTGCAAAACATACTGCCCCGTACCCCGAGTATAAGCCTGCTAGATTCAGAGGCAAATATTTTGTTGCGAATAATGTGCTTGAACTGCAGCTTTGTGTGTATAATTTGACATTAGTGGAAGCCAGGTGGCACTTGGTGAATGTTTCTTTTTCCTGGAACTTGTAGCACTAGATCGCGCCGTGTCTCAATCAGCCCAAGGGAGGTTGCGGGGTGCGGGGTGGTGGGTGCGAGGCGAAAGGGCGGGGGGCGGGCGAAATGCGATCGCCACGCCCGATGCGGTTAGCGGCGGAGGAGGTGGGAGGGGGGGGGGCGTCGGAGAGAAAGCCAGGCGCTCAACGAGAGACCCAGCAGCCACGTAGAATCTAGACGTTTTAAAACCTTGCTCATCCACCTTACTATTTTCAACTCTTTTTTATTTCAATTACCTAATTATATTTTTTCTTGAAATTTTCTTTCTAGGTATCCTTAGTTTCTTTCGTGAGTTTGAGTGATTTATTATTACTTCCGGGTGAGTGAACTACCGAGGTCATTCGGACCGTCGACACCGACGTACACCGATCTACTCGTACACGTTTACTTTGTGTAGTGTATAACTGCGGAGAAACAAATCTAAAGTTACATTCCTCCTATCACATCTCATGCCACCAGAACCGACACTTTATAAATGACGAGCTAAATGGCGTACTTGTCTATGTATTTCTACTAAACTTCTTCACGGGCGGGTAGATATTCGGTGTTACTGAAGACTCGGTGAAAGTGCAAGGACCAATGATTCTATTGTGCATCAAACACGAGACATTCAATAAATGCGAATTTCTAACGTGCTCCCTGACAATAGAAAGTGGCTTTCTTGAACCACACATCCTTACATTGTGAATATTCGCTTTCTCCTTGGCTGCAAAACACACTCATTTGAGATAGTTATTGTCGTATAGACCATAAAGTCATTCTCAAAAGCAGCAGAAGCAAAAGTCCGTCATCTGGCAGAGTAAAGTATGAATATCTGCGAAACCCAAGTTGCTTGGGTAAAATCTTTTGCATTATGGACCGTGGAATTCCTACTTCTCGAGATTCGCGACGAGTCGATTTGGAAGGCCTTCCAAGAAATAGTTGCACTGCTTCTCACTTTACTGACGGCCACCCTGTTCACGGACGGCGAAACACACTGCCAGTCTCTTTAAACTCAGTATATTACGAAACAATTTTGTAATCCATATGGCCTCGGAAACATCGCTCAAGAATAATTGCTGACAGCGTCACTAGAAACCGTAAAACACACTTCGTCTTTTCCTGGGCGAAGCTATTTTCCCAAACAGCGACTGTAATGCACTCTATCAGTCTTTTATTTGCGACTAAGGAATAACAAAACAAACTACTGATGTAGCTGCGACAGTGTCTGTAATAAATCTCTCATTATTTACCTGAAGATAAACTGAACCACTGTGTTAACCGTTATGGGTTGTAAATATTATATTTGACAACTTTTTTCAAAGATTTAGCTAATTTTGAGAAAATTGTTGATTAATAACTTTGCACTATTGCTAAAGAAACGAATAGTTTCAGATAAATAGATTCAATATTACAAAGCACATTAAAGGTGGTGAACGCATAAAAAGATCACATTTAGGTATTGGTTGAATCATAATAATTTCCAAACCGTATGACGTTTGCAATTAAAATGGCCACGTGATTCGTCCTCGTAGGACAGAAGCACAGGGCGGGTGATCCTCGTGCGACGTGGATACTGAGGCAGTGAATGTGTTTGAGGCGTACGAGTTGTTCCACACCTTGCACCAGAACAACAGTACAAATACGGTGGTGTGGCAAAAGAATATCACGTGCAAATGTGTCAAGTTCCAGGACAGAAATAGGTGTATTGGATGGACTGTGCGAAAATGTTCATCTCCAAGAGGAGGTACCACGAGAGACCCTGGTAGTCATCGAAGAGAACAGGAAACTAACTAGTACGAGAACGTATGTTCCATTCTGAAGCAAAAAAAAAAGGTCCCCCGTCTGTCCGTTCGTTAGTGAACAACACAAGCTTCGCAACTATTCGTAGGATTCCCTGAACCAGTTTTCACTGTCAACTCCAAATTTTCGAAAGTAGCAGAAGTTCACAGTTTTTGGAGCTCCTCGAAATATTAGATTATTGAAGATACAGATTTTGTCTCTAAATGAAATTTACTTTCCACAATTGTTTCTTTAATTGATGTGAATATATTTTTGAAAATATTTGTAGTTTTCGGGCAATTTTGAGTGAATTAGGGTAATATTAAAAATGAGATAATCTAAACCGCTCAAACGTTTTCCTTTATATTTTGTAGGGATAGTGCTAAGTGCACTAAATATTATTACGAGTTATTCCAATTTGATGTACTCTTTTCTTTTTTGAAAATTACAACAAAGATTACAAAAGATCACGTACGTCATTAATATTTACAACGCTGATATTTTTATATTTACACTAGTGAGTACAAGTGCTCCAAAAGCGGTTTTTCGAAAAATCAAAACTTTTCTGTTACAATATGCTCAAAATTAGACATTGTTGTAAATCTACAAACGACATTTTCTCAGAAAAGCACATTTTTTCTTTAAACTTTTGATACGGATTGTGCTAAATGCTCTGAATAGGACGACATAAACACAATTTTATGGGTCATGAAACTTCACTGAATGACAGCCCCTGTTAAGCTACCGATTTTACTTGGAAGAGACACAGAAACTCATTTATTACATGCAAGCTAGCTAGTATCCAGTTCTTGCTGCCACAAAATAAATAATTGTGGAACTGTCTTTTGAAATTTGAAAGAGTTATCGTGTTCTTTTTCTTATATAAGAGTTAATTAATACCCTTCTCACCCTCCTTCCCCCCCCCTCTCTCTCTCTCTCTCTCTCTTTTTCCCCCTCTGTTTCCTTATCCCCTTTTCAAAAATCAGACTTTCAAAAAAGGTCGTGTGCAATTTTTTACAAAACGAGTAGTTTTCACGCAATTTATGTTTGAAGTTAATGCAAAGTGCAAAAAAATACAATTTTCTCAAAAACCGCTCCAAATGATTTTGTTTTTTCCACTAATACAAAAATGTACGCTGAAAAGACTGTCGCAGATGTTTTTTTGGTTGAACTCTCTGAATTTTCTAAAATTGCAAGATTTGGAAATTATGCCAGAAGGTATGTGCTTCCTAAAGGTAAGTTTGTTACCAGGTTCCTGCAGTAACAATTTTGGTGTCTAAAAATCGCCGTTTATTCCCGCAGCATTATAACATATTCTCCGAACTGTGTGAATAGTACGCGAGACTTTTATGCCTTTTATTTTTAATTTTAGGAGAATATTAGCAGATAATGGTCAGTATCTTCAAAAAATTGATTGAAAAGATAATGAAATGAAATATGCGTTCTTTCCTATAGTGGTCTTCTCTTGAATTTTTAAAAATAAAAAACAATTTTTGCTGTTAAAAAATCATTACTTTTCCACGGATTCATGTGCCCAAAAATCGTATTTACTCAGATTATTCTTTAATGCGCTCTTGCTTCGATTTATATTGCGATATTTCTTCCGATTAAAGAATGAAGTTTGCTCCACTGTCGTTCGTACTCTCATTATTTTATGAAAACTTAATACTATTCGGTTTTAGAAAATTTATTTTATACTATCTCATATTTTGTTTTGACTCCGTTATTTAATGGGATGGATTTCGTTTTATTATAACATATCGAATTACATTTATTGAATTTCATGACTATTCTCTTAATGGATGGTGTCATTAATCATACAGTCCAGCTCAACCCAAAATAGTGTTGCCAAAAAATTAATGGAAACGAAATTGCTGATTTATGAGCTGTTTTAAGTGTATGAAACTTTCGCGCATTTGTTTTCAATAATGTGGACGATTTAACTTAATTATTTATAATGTTTAATACTATATAGATATCCGAGCGGGTAATGTAAAGGGTCCAACAAATTATTAATTTTTGGAACTTCGGCAGTAAATTTTACGAAACGCGTGAGGCGAATGTTATCTGCTTTATGTTGGCGCGCCGGGCCCGGTTTGCACATTTTGTCCTTCCAAGATACGATTTCGTTAGTGAAGTAGCTGTGCACATCTCTAGAATAAATGGAGGGTTGAGGATGATAGGTTGGCTTCGGTTGGCGGGAAACGTTTTCTCTGGTTATAATGGACTTCGCTTCTCGAAGTCGCCTCGTAATGTCTCACTCTGTGCGCCTCACTGACGAGACGCCACCGGTTCGAATGCGGTTCGTCGCCACTGCAGGCGGAGGCGGCTTTCACTTCTTTCTGTCCGCTCGAATCGATGTTCTTCTTGGGTATTGTTCTGTTACGTATTGATTTCTGGAATGCCCTCCACCTCATTAATGGAATTCTCATTGCTGCATCAAGTTTAATTGCATTCCATGTTACGCTCTTACAGACTTCACTTGCTTGTTTTCTCAGTTACATTTTAGTACTATTTTTCAAGAAAAGCGTGGAGTCGAAACTCTGCAAAGTTACCAAAAGTAAGACTGAATATCTTAAGATGTCTTTGCATTGGAATTTGGAAATATTACTCTGTTAACTCTCTAACTGATCTTCAAATTTCAAATGTACGAGTAAATCAGGATTTTTTTTTGGTTTATTCGAATAGGTCCATGCGGTCGGATAATTATTTATTTTTAAAGGGGGAGGAATATTTATTCTTTTGAGGGTGAAAATTTTGGTTTCGTATTTTGAGGGGTTCAAGTCCCATTTTATTCCAATCAGAAAAGGTATTTATGTCTTGTTTGCAGGTCAATTAGTGAGTCTGAGATTAGGTCGCAGATTGAGTCTGATATTAAATACCGCTCCTTCCGTTCTGAAACTCTTGAAAAATCTTCCAAAATAAAGAACTATGCACGGTTGCATACCGGTGCCACCTGGGTACATAGCCAACAGACAGGCTCATAAAGAACTGAACATCGAACCGGTAACTAATTACATGTCTTCCTGCCGCCCAAATTATTTACTAACATCCAAACTGCCCCCTGTACAATGACTTTAACCTCGGGGAAACCCGCGTTGGCTTTCCCAAGAATCAAATCCCTTTCCCCAAATGATCTCTTGCGTCCGGTAACCTAACGAAACCTCACCTCTCTCTCCATATCTTTCTGTCCACTTACTTTCAACTTCATAACAATAGCCATAGAGGTTCCCAGTGGGGATGTCCTAGCTCGGAATTGGGGTATGCTGGGCTCAGTTACTCGTGCCTTCGGCCCCCAGTAGTGCATTCATCCTTTGTGTAATATACACGAACTAACACTCACCTGTAAAATGGCAATCCCACTGATGTGCTTAAATAATAATAATACAATATAATAATAATGTTTTTGTTACTTCAATTTAAGTGTTATGTACTCGTCCCAACTACTGTGTTCTTCTTCCCCATTTTATGTGAGTTGATATCAATTTCATTCACAACAACCTCAATTTCAAATTCTCCCATCGACGCACACAATGACTGAAGAAAGGTAGTCAGGTCACCAGCATAAGAAAATCTAGCAATGATTTCAAACAGCTCAGCGCTCTCAAGTGAAGATCCTTAATTCCATGTTTTCACTTTTCCTGACAATTCAAGACTAAAAACCAGTTCTAATGAATTCGCTAATGGATAAACTTCGGAAACACCACTCGATACAAACAAAAACGCAGCCATCCCAAACGAGTGGGAATGTGCGGCATACGGAACGTTTTTCTCCGCGTAGTGTTGTTATCCAACAAAAGTGACATGTATGGCATCTTTTTAAAAATCAAAAATTGATCTGTACTGTATTGAGAAAGATTTCTTTCTTTGATATTGAAATATTGGGTATCACGCCCCCCAAACGTTGATTCAGACTTAAAAACGCGTGTGATTTGTGAACGAACTCCTCACGTTTGACGCTCTTTGGCGTTTTAAAATCTTTTTTTACACGTGAAAAAGTGATATATTTACGTCATAGGCCATTAAATGTGTCAGCATATCGCAAAGGGAAGGAATCTTGACCTATGGATTTTGAATTGGTTGTAATCTGAATGAGACTGACATAAAGTAGTTTCGTTGTGAGTGGGTTTAGTGCTAGATTCTTCATTACCATAATCGTGTACTTTTTGTGGTGAAACTCTTCTTTATTGTCTGATGTAATCAAAAATATTCCGGATAACGTACACATGGATATGAGTTACTGGAAATATGAGTTTTATGGCTTCTTTAATACTAGAGGTACGTATTACTGTACGCGTAGATAGTTTCGTCCGTTAATATACTAGCAGAACCGTCCGGTTCTTTTCCATTAGAACGCCCCCCCTAATTTCCATTCGTAACTTCTGCAAATGAACGGGCATTACTTTCTCTCGAGGGATATCTTCATATCCCGGTGGTCTTTGGCCATTGCACGTTCTTATGTCGTTTGCAGTATAAGTAAATACGTTTCCTTCCTTACTCATGTCTATCACGACAGTTGCTCGTTTCGATCATTACAACGTGAGTTCAAAAGAAACCTTGTATTATCTTTTGGAATTGTGTAATTGCAGGGAGTCTTCTCTGATATTGACCGCTTTGAAACGATCGTATTTCATTGCGCGACGCCGATCCGTAGATTAACTGTTGGCCGAGTCTAATTTGTACAAGTATATTGCCGGTAATGCCACAGCACGCGGCATGCCAAGTTGCGGGTAAATTTGCATCGATTTCGATGACATTTTGCTTGTGATCGGTTTCGACAAAGGTCATAATAAACACGAGAGCTCGAAATCTGCTCAATGCGGTTCCGGTGTTTTATCTGCACGCGGAGTTTCATGTACAGGGTACATCAGCTCGGCAAACAAGGTTGCACACGGTCCGTGGGAGTGCTCCGCCGGGCCGAACCGAAGCATGCATAGCGGAACGCAAGCGACAACTCGTTGCCCGTTGCCTTTGCGGCCGTTTGCACTCGATGCGCATGTGAGGACTTAAGTAAATTTTATCACAAAGTACGAGAAGATGAAACAAAAAGTAGCTCTGCCAAAGTTAACCGATCCAATTCTGCCAATTTGTGTGTCATTTATTTTACTTCACGTTTCGTGTAATTTACCTGTCTGCATATTCTTTCTGAAGGCGGCTATTTGGTTATTGGTGCATAAATACGAAATATTCGTTTCAGTATAATGTAACTTCAATACTAGGTTTTACTTGTTTAAGAAGTGTTTTTTTTAATTAATCTCACTTTGAACGACGAAAATACTCTCCCCCCTTTCAATCAACTCCTTTTTTTGTGGAGTTAAAAAAAATTGTTGAAAAAAAGGCCAAAACAAGAGCACTTGTGGGAAAACATCCTAAACGCAGCGAAATAATTTTGAAAAATACGACGCTGGAACAAGTTAGCCATTTTAAATATTTGGACTACAACATAACGTCTTTCACAGAAATAAATATAGATGAAAAGTTCATAAATATCAGAATACATGGCGAAACGTTCGGCGAACTCTTAAAGATAAAGCACGTACAGATACTCTAATGAGGATATATAAAGTAATGGCTGTCCCGTCTCTATTGTTCCTAAGTGAATGCTGGACTCTGAGCAAGAGACATAAAGAGACGTTATATAGTCTGCTAAAATGAAATTTTTGAGATTTGTAAAAAAATGTACCTGACTACATAAACTCACAAAAGGGAAAACTCGATAAGAATTAAACGTTCAAGCAATCAATGACAAGGTACAATGTTACAGACAGGAATGGTTACAACATGTGGAAAGAATGAAAAAGACTCGCATTCCGAAGCAGGTGTTAAGGCTAAATGCACCGAAAAATACTTGTAGGAAAATTCAATAGATCGCAGCACTAATCACAGGGGAATTTACTTTACTGATAACGTCTGAATCAATGAACCGATTTTCGATTTGTAAACGGCATTTGACGCCCTTTTAAAATAGAATTTACGCTACGATAACCTTTTTCCAAAAATCTAGCAAAAACGCGAATTTGAAATTGCACGGCCAGGCCGGCGATTAAAGCGGTGCAACGTCTGAAGATTAATTTTTTAGCTCTGCAATAATGTCAGCAATTAAAAAATAACAGTATATTCTTTTTTAGCTTTAGATAGTATGGCCTGCGATTGGACCGAGTTATGCTTCGTTAGCAAAAAAAAAGAGTTGAATGCCTTATGATCATCTTCTTCACCTGCTACTCCAAGGATGGGTTCATTGACCTGTTGTGCCTTCCTACCGAATTTCATTTCAATAACGATCTGTCCTCTGTGTCTTCTACCTCGCGTTTCTAGCTAGCGATATAAGTCGCTTGCTTTAGAATGCGTGTGTCAGTCTCATATAGTGCGAAGTCATGTCGCTGATTCCTTCACTTCCCTGGAAGCAAAGAAAGACTAGTTATTCGGGTCGTTGTTGTGATGGCTTGGACAATTAATTTTCATCTTAATTGTCGCATCGCGCTTGCTGGCCAGTAGTGCTATGGTGGAGAGACAATCGCATAGTCGAGGCTTGCGAGCACAACTCGCAATGGATGGACAAATAAGCATCAGCACGTAAGATTTCATTCGTTATCCATCCGTGCCAAACGATTTTCGGTCGCTAACTGGTAATAGCGGTAGTTCCACGTGAACAGTACCTACGTGCTGGAGAATGGCCGGTCGGCAACACATTCGTGAATTTGTTTTGGCCTGTGTACAATGAATTCCGCTGCTAGGTGCATTAAACGAGAGCTGCCCGCAGACTACGCCGATTCTCGGCACTTGAAACGCGCAAACACCTGCCTTCAACGCAGTTTGCTCCGTGTACAAAGACGCGTGTCATTATATAGACTATTTCAATTATAAGTGAAAAAAATATAGGAATATTTTGGTTTCTCTACGAAAATCTCAATGTGTGTTGTGTGAAGAGAGTGTGTTTGTGTTATTTGCTGTAAGAGATCGAAATGAAAACCGTAATAATCTATTTACGAATTGTAAGATAATTCATATATTGTACGAGATCAAATTGTCAAAGAGAAATATCAAGATTGGTAGGAAGATAAACAATGGAACTCTATAATAGTACCGATGACGCAGAAAATCTTGGTCCAGCGTGATTATCCTTCACCTTGCGCTCGAGCAAGCAGTAATATTTTTTCTGGAACTTGGATATTTTTCATCTAGATCTACCTGTAAACAGGTTTATTATATTAAAGAATATGAAAATGACCAACTACACATGTATACTTTTCAATAAGGTGGTATAAATGTCTTTCGTAAATGCATCATTTGGTCTTTGTTATCTTGAAATGTTTTAAATAATACCTTTGTGAGTTTGATGAAAATTATAAACAGACTTTGGTATCTATTCTTTTTAGGGTCAAATTATTTTTTGTATGAAAATTTCTAAATAATCACCAATCACGTTTCCGTCGTTTAGAAATGTCCGGCCACATATTTCCAGCATGTTTATTTCAGCTGCAAAAGATTAACAAACAGTGAGAATGTGTGGGTAGCTCTAAATAATCTAGTGACTACATGATATTAGTGTTACATAGGGTACAGTGAATGAGAAACGAAGTCAGAAGTTATAATTCTCCTAAAGAAAAAATAATTCGTGCACACACCCAGGACTGACTGACTAACTGACTGACGACGGAAGTCCGGCCTGAACGGACGGACAGTCGGCTGAGGGACGGACAGTCGCTGACGAACGACAGTCGGCTGACGGACGGACAGTCGCTGACGACGGACAGTCGGCCTGACGACGGCTGGTCGATCCCACTTGATCGACTCGCTGGTCGATCCCCCCTTGATCGATGCTGGGTCGATCCCCCACTGATCACTCGCTGGGTCGATCCCCCATTGATCGATCGCTGGGTCGATCTCCGCCACTTCATCGATTGCAGGTGTCGATGCCCCACTTCATCGACTTGCAGGGTCGATCCCCCACTTCAATCGACTTGCAGGGTCGATCCTCCACTTCATCGTACTTGCAGGGTCGATCATCCGCACTATCATCGCTTGCAGGGTGATCCACTTCATTGGAACTTGCAGGGTCGATCCCCCACTATCGACTGCAGGGTCGTCCCACTTCTCGACTTGCAGGGTGATCCCACTTCATCGACTTGCAGGGTCGATCCCCACTTCATCGACTTGCAGGGTCGTCCCACTTATCGACTTGCAGGTGATCTCCCCCCACTTCATCGACTTGCAGGGTCCGATCCCCACTTCATCGACTTGCAGGGTCGATCCCCACTGAATCGACTTGCAGAGTCGTATTCCCCATTTGTGATCGACTTGCAGGTCGATCCCCCTTCATCGACTTGCAGGGTCGATCTCCCAAATTGATACGACTTGGCAGGGGTCGATCCCCAGACTTGATCGACTTGCAGGTCGATCCCCACTCATCGACTTGCAGGGTCGAATCCCAGTTCATCGACTTGCAGGTCGATCCCCACTTCACGACTGCAGGGTGATCGCATCCATGCGACGTGCAGGGTCGATCCCACTTCCATCGACTTGCAGGGTCGATCCTCCACTGGATCGACTTGTCAGAGTCGATCCCCCACTTGATCGAGCTTGCAGGTCGATCCCCACTTGATCGACTTGCTGGGGTCGATCCACTGATCGACTTGCTAGGGTCGATCCCCACATGATGACTTGCCAGGGTCGAATCCCCACTTGATCGCTTGCAGGGTCGATCCCCACATGATGCGACTTGCAGGGTCGATCCCACATGATGACTTGCGGTCGATCCCCCACTTGTAACGACTTGGCAAGGGTAGATCCCGCCACTTGATGATTGCAGATGTCGATCCATTGATCGACTTTGGGCAGAGTCGATCCCGCCACTTGATCGACTTGCAGAGTCGATCCCTCAATTGATCGACTGGAGAGTGATCCCTCATTGATCGACTTGCAGATTGTCGATCCTCACTTGATACGACCTTGCGAGTCGATCCTTACCTTGATCGATATAATGGTTCATCTCACGTATGGATTATGTTGGCTTAACAAAGGTATAATAGTTTCCTTATAGGATCACGGTAGGCTTACAGGGATATTGTTGTTAAGAAGGATTTGTTATGCTCAACAAGATTTGGGTTGTCTCAACAGGATAATTGGCTTACATGGATAATAGTTGGCTCAACTAGGGTCATAGTTAGTTTAACAAGGATATTAGTTGGCTCAACAAGGATATTGGTTGGCTAACAAGATATTGGTTGGCGTCACAAGGTATTTTGCTTTGGCTCAACAAGGATCATGAATGGCTTAAGCAAGAATCCTGGTTAAGCAAAAGAGAACTCCATTCCTGCATATTAACATGCATGCCAATCAGAGACCTAATCACATACATCATAAAGCTCTCTAATAAATGAACATTTAAGATTAGTGGGTGCGTGAAATGCCTTTAAAGAAACAATTGTCGATTTAAATCGTAATCTAAAGACAAATAGATGTTCAAGAAATGCAGACACCAAAACGAACTAAATAAACAGTAAAAATTATCGTAACATTTTCTACTTATGACATTCTGGACGTCAAAATGTTAACTGAACTGTTGAATTTTTCTGTGCGGGCCCAGTATAATAATATTTTTTGATGCTGCATCTTTAGCAAGGCGGCCAATTTGACCATATTCACTCTGAATAGTGAGGAAAACTTCATTACATTGGCAAAATAACTATATTTCCAAAACTTTAATGACCACACATTTAAATATATTGTCATCTGTCGTACATACGAGGTTGTACTAAAAGAATTCGCGAAGTATACATTGTAAGTATTCAGCACGGTGTTTTGCATTTACCGCCTACGCGAGCAGTCGAGGAAAAGTAGTAATCTGCTTGACAACATTGTATGAGGTTAAATATCACTTCATCTAATATACAATGTTTTTGTTCTGAAAAGACATGAACTAAATGATTGAGTGACTTTGTTGGTTGGGTGGTGGGGTTTCTTATATGTGTTATAAGTGTGTTCATTTTATTTTGGTGTGATCTTTTGTGAACGGTAATGGCTTCTGTCGTAGTAAAGGCACAAACAATACACAGTTAAGCTAGGAAAATATACGTCTAGTTATTAAGAAATGTTACAAAGAAAAGAATTCGGCGGTTCTTCAACAAACGCGTGCATAACAGTAATTTTCGGGTAGTAAACTATACTGAAGTATTGTTCGAACTGTGACTCAATTAAAACAGAAGGATTTGAAGCCTGTGGTGCAGCCTAAGTACTTCCGGTAGAGAAAAGGCCAATATTGTGAAGATCAAAATTACACATTGTGACATCCACTTATTGCTTATTTGTTTTCGTTATTCTCGTATGATGTTTAATTCTGCCTATGGAGTACTTGGCGTAATATTATTTGGGACAGCTAGTAGTTGCAGATTAGGACGGGGGGGGGCAGCTTCAAAACATAGAGCGCATTCCTCAGCTCGCAATCAAGTCAGCCTCCAACAATAAGAAGAGGTGCGCGGCGGATGAACAGATGTAGTAGACACGTGGACATAGAGCAGGAAGTGTAAAGAGGAGAAAAACGCCGAGCCATCACTGAACTTGGTGTGAGCATTCTCCCACATGTCTATTAGCGACCACTGTTGTCAGTGCCAATATTAGACTTGGAAATCCCGGG
>BOPP01000135.1:1112333-1128974 GCA_017312745.1 Gryllus bimaculatus | reverse complement strand
ACAAATAAACACTTATTTCCAAAACTTTAATAACCACACATTTAAATATTACTGTCATCTGTCGTACATACGAGGTTGTACTAAAAGAATTCTGCCGAAGTATACATTGTAAGTATTCAGCACGTGTTTTGCATTTACCGCCTACGCGAGCAGTCGAGGAAAAGTAGTATCTGCTTGACAACATTGTATGAGGTTCAAATATCACTTCATCTAATATACAATTTTCTTGTTCTGAAAAGACATGAACTAAATGATTGAGTGACATGTTGTTGCTTCTTATAGTGTATAGTGTGTTCATTTTATTTTTGGTTTGTGACTTTTGTGAACGGTTATGGCTTCTGTTCGTAGTAAAGGCCAAACAATACACAGTTAAGCTAGGAAAATATACGTCTAGTTATTAAGAAATGTTACAAAGAAAAGAATTCGGGCGTTCTCGAACAAACGCTGCATAACAGAATTTTCGGGTAGTAAACTATACTGAAGTATTGTTCGAACTGTGACATCAATTAAAACAGAAGGATTTGAAGCCTGTGGTGCAGCCTTAAGTACTTCCGTAAGTAAAAGGCCAATATTGTGAAGATACAAAATTACACATTGATGACATCCACTTATTGCTTATTTGTTTTCGTTATTCTCGTATGATGTTTAATTCTGCCTATGGATACTTGGCGTAAATTATTTGGGACAGCTAGTAGTTGCAGATTAGGGCGGGGGGGGCTTCGGCGACTATTCAAACATAGAGCGCATCTCAGCTCGCAATCAAGTCAGCTCCCAACAATAAGATGAGGTGGCTCGCGGATGAACAGACGTAGTAGACACGTGGACATAGAGCAGGAAGTGTAAAGAGGAGAAAAACGCCGAGCCATCACTGAACTTGGTGTGAGCATTCTCCACATTGTCTATTAGCAACCACTGTGTCAGTGCCATATTAGACTTGGAAATCCCGGGGCCCCTCCCCGCGGCCGAGATTTACGCGAGTTCCAGGACTCGTTCGTTTGCCCTAGTCCCCTTCTCTATCCTTTCGGCAGGTGCGCGATGAAAGACCAACCACCGATGCATTTGTTAGCAACTCAACCTGCCTTCCATAGTTTTCACAATGACAGAATGAATCAGATCTTAAGAGAATTTTCATCCGTGACATATAAAAGTTTACAAAGCTTTGGTAAACACAGACATGAAGTGAATATTCGATGGATTATATAGTACGATTAATGCATACTAGTAGTGTACAATACTTTGTTTTTACTCAACGCCGTGTCTATCATTATTTATTATTTATTATATTATTATTATTAATTTATTAATTATTAATAATAACTATGTAAACGGAGTCCTTATATTTCTTCTTTTTCAAACATTATTATTTCCTGCACAGAAAGGCAAATACCACACGGTAAGTAGAAAACATCCTACGCGGGATTCCAGCCAGACCATAGGACAACGACTAAGAGCAACAGTTTATTCAAGAAAAAACTAGAAAGTGAAGAAACATAACAGCAAATGGAGATCGAGTAAGAAATTTTCCAGATCATCCGAAATTGATATAGGACTGTAAACTCAACAATTGGAATATTAACCAACGAGAACGACAAAATAAATACAACAAAAGAAGAGATCACGAACAGATGGGAAGAATACCAAGATTTATATGATAAGGGCTTACAAATAGAGTAGTGTATAAATATAGATGATTACGAATAAAAAGAACCTGAGAACGGGAAAATTTATTGGGCGACAAAGAACTGAAAAATGGAAGACCCCGGCTGTAGATAATATACGATCGAACTATTCAAAGATACAGGAAAGAAATCTTGTCGAAACTAACACATTATGCAATGTGATCTGGAAATAAAACAGTGAAGAACAGATTTGCAACGCACTAATAATTATTCCACTTATCAAAGAAAGAGACAGCTCGAGATTTTGCAATAACACACAATTGCATTAATACCGTGTGATACAGTCAATCGGCAAAAGTCATCCTCGCGAAAAAAGCAAAAAAAAGAAATCTTAAAAATGTTGTTACTTAAGCATATAACTTTAAAATTCACATTGAAAGAAACCTCATTTTCTATCTACTCTGGAATGTTGTGTAGATTGCATTTGCGTAAGCGTTAGAGTAAAGCATATCCTAAGATCATATTCACAGAAAAAGATTTCCTTCGTTTTTAAACTCGTTTGATGTTCATATTATTTATATATATTGTGTCCGATATGTCACCAAAGAGTCACGTCTAACTGTTTTGCATGATGCAATTTCTACAGATCTTTTTCTAAAAAATCCACTTTTTATAAAACAAAGAAAATGGAAGGGAAAACACGCTCCAAATGCAAGCAAAGCAATCTAGGAGTTATTCAATATGCATCATTACCCTTATTAATTTACTGTAGTCTGTATGAAATGACTCACCAGGAATTATTTATTCCGTCAAATTATACAAATATAACAAATTTATTTTATATCAAATAACTTAACGCAAGTACGCTGGAATAAGTCATGATTCATACTAGTCAGGAGACATGAGTCAGGATTCATAGGAGTCAGGATACAGCTCGCTAGACGCTTTTTACCACCTTTTTTAAAATTTGAAATCGTAGCTCTCAGAGTCATGTGCATGATCTTGGCTGTCGCGGTGACCCGCCGTCGAAGATTGTTGTCGATGTTTCGACCAATTTTTTCGTGGTCTTACCATGTCCATATTATCAGATGTTGATGGGCATACCAGCCCTGAGAAGACCACGACAAAATGGTCGAAACGTCGCCAAACAGCTTTCGTCGCGACGTCACCCGGACAGCCAAGATAATTAATTTTTGTAAATTTGTCGAAACAAGTACGAAAACATTTTGAAAATTAGTCTTCGAATATTTTTACTTGGGAAAAAGATTCACCAGATGAACTCTTTAAAGCAGATAAACGTCCTTTTGAGATCAAAAATCGAGTTGTATGATAAAAGAACTCGTGCGTATACTCCGCTCATTTTTACGGGTATTTTGAACAACGGAAGATCTTAGACCAAGTGGAGTGATAACAGAAGACCTTAGAAGTAAAATATATTTAAAATAAGATGTGAGGAGATGGAATAATGCGATATATACACAATTAGTTCCTTAAAAAAAATTAAAAAATCGGAATCAATTATTTTAGTAATGCATCAAAAAATTTTAAAATGGTATTCGAAGAAAACGGAAATATGTGAAAAAAATAGTTATGTACTACTATTGCAGACCGTTACCATCGGTCTGTAATAGTAGTATAGAATCTCTTGTTTGATATCCGTGGAAAATAGATTGAGAATGCAAAGTGACGAACGCATAACCGAGTGTGTGGGCTTACGTGTCCCGCAAGTACCGGCCTCCTCGTTCGGTCCGAGCGGCTGGCCGCACGAACGCCGGCCTGGCGCGTGCCACCGCGCTGACAGAGGGCCACAACGTGCGGTGGGTGGGTGACCGCAACGGTTGTAAGGTGAAGATGGGGGAGGGGGGCGAGGTGTTTCTTCGTAAATTTCCATGTTACGACGCTCTTATGTTCGTCATGATTGCATGACTTAGTCACGGCGTTGGATAAGCAAGCATGTGGCCATCGCGCGCTTATCGGCACTATTTTAAATTTGTTCTCAGAGTTTGAGAACTTAATTCAAGAACACCGCGCTGACAGAGGGCCCACAACGGGCGGGTGGGTGACGCAATGGCGCAGAAGAGGAAGGGGGGGTGTTTTCGTAAATTTCACTTTACAACGCTCCTATTCGTCTGATGTGCATGATTGTCACGGCGTTGGATTCAGGAAGCATGTCGCCATCGCGCTGTAAGGCCACATTTTTAAATTTGTTGTCGGAAGTTTGAAAACTAATTTCAAATTCGCGTTTTTGCTAGATTTTTGGAGAAAGGTCATCGTAGCGTAAATTCTATTTTAAAAAGGCGTCAAATGTTGTTTACATATCGAAAATCGAACCATTGGTTCAGACGTTATCGGTAAAGTAAATTTTACTTATTTTGGTGCTGCCACGTGGTGGCTACAAATTGAACTAGTGTCGGGACATTTGGCCTTAAGTATAAGCCTCAAGGCAGAAGAGATCCAGGTAGACCCCTAAAAGATTGAATTCTTAGAAGCCGAACAGGTCATAGACCTATCCTTGAAGTGAAGAAGAGGAGAGAAGGCGAAGAGGAGGAAAGGAGACAAGGAGGGGAGGAGAGAAGGAGAAAATAGCTAAGTTTTGTTTTGTTTCTGTAGTCTAAGTCTGACGCTTTATGACTAGAGACCGGATTTATATGTAATTACATGGTTTTTATCTTTCTACTTTCCGTTATCGAAACTGCAATCTTGGCGAATCGTCGTCGTCCGTCTTGGCGAATCGTCAATTTTTTCGTTACATATTTTGTAATATATTACTTATTTTGCTATTTTCAAAAAATATTTTTTTTTATTGTATCAATGTTCTCCAAGTTTATGGCGTACTACTTTTTAAACAAATATTTGTAACAAGTTAATCCCCGCTCCATTTCTACTGCGTTCTGTCAAGTCGACGTGCGCTAGGTAGACGCGGTCGGACGTTCTCAAAGTCCGTCGCTCTCGCTTCAGCTGCCTCAGAGGCGGAGTTGCGCGTCCACACGACTGAGGTCATTTTCACCTTTCGGTATCGCTGACGCCGCCTTTAAGCTTCATTTCCGTGGGATCGGCGGTCACGGACGTGCAGCACTTCGTCGCTGCACGTTGCAGCGATTGTCTGCTGGTCGTACATATCGCCAGATGGCTTCTATTGCGTCTAGTTTGGCTGTTAGAGTTCGGTCCTGGATAGCAGTAGATGACGCATTTATTACTGACGGGCAACGTATATGGTGCACAGTATTCATCAACTTGTGCTCTCGAAATAAGTTTTATAACGTTTGTATTATTTCAAAAATTGGTTTAGGAATGTTATTATAAATCTAATTTCGTGCCATGTAAATGTATTTTATAATAGTGTATTTTAATATTACATGTTATCCGATTGTATACAATGCTCATTACATATTTTGACGTTTCAATCTACATATTTTTCCGGTGTCTTTTTATGGCATTTCAGATTAGGTAAGTAGTAGTATCCCGACGTGGGCCATTTGTGAAATTGTTACCGTGCGACATTAGTGAGTGAGTGTGTGTGTGCTATCCAAACCAGGTTTTTGAGCAGTTGGTAGATGTATTTCTTACGTTTCATTTGGGAACATCTCATAAGAAAATTAATCACAGAAATCAAAATACAGTACTCTTCATAGATCTGTTTCATCCTCAACATATACACAACCGTAAACTGTTTTCCTATTAACGATCACTGAAATCTATTGGGCACTTTTATCGTTAACTATGTGTAGGATATAATACAATGTACAACTAATATAACGATGTTGATTTCAAATAAGATAATAGTGTAATATTTGGGTTTAAGAATATGTTTCCTGAATGTTCATGAAATATTGTAAGTACTTTCATCCACGCCCGACAGGATAGGAAGGGGATTATTACAATATATTACCCTTTTTACACAACATTAGACTACTTTACTATTTGAAGTCAAAATCGTTTGATTTCATTGACTGTTAGTAGAAATCGAAATAAAGATACTACGTACGTTTCACAACGGAAGCTATGCCACTAAGTTTTAGAAAAGGTCCAATTATTTTCAACACAGACTCAGCAAAAACACATACATAGAATCCAGACATTGGGTAGAGAAGTGTGTGTGCGATCGTAATTCACAGAAAAATCCTAGAATTTGATGTACATTGGTCCTGTAGTGATTAAAGTATGTATTTAGCAAAAAAATATTGGTTTTATGTTATAGTATTTCAAATCAATAGAACTCTTCGGTTCGTATGTCTGGAAAGGTTTCCTGGATAATTAGTATTCAGTCTTATTCAATTCAGAAAGCCGCTGTAGTTGATTCTAAAAATGCCCATTCATTTATGTGTTAGCAACTTTCACGGGAACTGGTAAGAGGAAAGAATTATTGTTTTGATGTCTATATTTACTATGTTTTTCGTCGACATCATTCATCCCGAAGTGGCCTAACACGAAGTGGCCTCGCACGAGTCATCTCTGGAATTAAAACGTAATGAGCATCTGTACAGTATGAACTGGGATATTCTCATCGTTAAGAAAAGAGAACACATCATTATTTGTTTACGATGAGTGTTATTGTTCTGAGGACTTCTTGACTCATATTGTGTACAGACATAAAGGCTGATTACGCAGATAAATAACATCTTACAGACCGGTAATAAATCTCGACTAATATTCATGGTTGCTTTGATAATGTCAATTTAAAAGATGTAATTGAGCTTCGAGATCAAGAAGAGATGATGCGTTTAAATTGATTTCAAGTGATTGGTACGTTAATACGAAATGATGAATCTACTAAATCGTTTCACTTATACTCAGCAAATGATTTCCAATGGTGGAACGTACAAGTAATGCTTCAGTCGTGGGACCCTTGAACCACGCGCCACCAAGTACTGACCTTTCTCCGAAACAAAATTATGAATTTGAAAGCATACTATGGACTTACAGACTTAAAGTCGATAAATCCGTCCACGGACTTAAAAAGTATGGATTTTCTTCAAACTGAAAAACAAAACAAAGCAAAAATCGTATGGTGCTACTACAGCATGTTTGTTATGTATCCGTAACGGTTACTTGATATTATATTGATGCAGTTCCTGTCCATATTAACACATTCGGCCGTCGCTTGTGAAACCCATTACCAATCGTGAAGCCAGTGTTGCCTAATGCCAAAAATGGGAATGAGGAAAGCAAACCGCGAAAGCTGCCATTCGCGAATATTCCGCAGGAGCTCTCCAGGGGGAGCGATTGGTAGAGGCATTCGGTGACCAAGGATGCATCCTATTGAGAAAGAACGCACTTACGTAGACTGAATTGTCTGGCATTTTTCAGCATAAAATATTCTTATGGCGTGTTCGATTACTAGGAATATTTTCTAATGAAAAAGGACGCGCTTATGTAAACTGAATTGTCTGTCCTTTGTCAGGAAGAAATTGTTGGGAAATAAACACATCAGTAGTTTCCGAATACGCCATAAAACGCATCATAAGAATCATCTCTGCCTCATTTATTCTTATAGTAAAAAAAGACAGATATCTCTTACAATTTTTACAACATAGAATTACCTTATTTGTTCTTAGTTATGTAGCCCTACAGAATTTAAAGATTAAATGTAAACAATTTTTAAAAGAATGTATCCATTTTATATCTTGTGAAAGAAAATTTTAGACCCATATACAAATAGTAATTGTAATAATTTAAATAGTAGTAGTAATAATTTGTAGTAATTTAAATATAATTTTATATCAATATAAAATAAAATCCCTACTTTTACATTTATTGGATATTTGGTGGAGTCTCTCCGACAACTATACACACGCAGTGCAGAGAAAATCGTCGAGGAAAAATGGTTGGAATTTCTGGCCATGGGGCAGAATGCTGATTGGACCTCAAAAGGCGGAAGAAAAAACGGAATCTGGCAACACTGCGTCGAGCATATGTACGAAAAGAATTTGTTTAAAGTTAAAAACGTCAACACTAATTCAACAATGGAAAACCACGCTCCATCGCCTATCAATGAAGTATTTCTGAGAATTTGAAACTGGCATTTCGCGGCTTTGACATTTGTAGTATTGCCACGTTGTAATTCACAACATTTTTAAACGAACAGGGTTTTTTGTTTCCTAAAAAAAAATCTCAAACACCTCATCAATATTTTTATCCATTAACGCTTCTCCTCGTATGTAACAACGGATTGCAAACTGTTATGCTACAACAGCATGTACTTTCTCGCATTTTTTAAAATGTTCCGCTGCATTAGACTAATACATAAGCATGCGAAAGTGTTTTTAACCTGCAAAAATTATTTTCCGCCCCGGAACTGTCTCTCTCTCCCTCTCTCACGCTGCCAATGCATTCAATTTCCAATCATTCTAAGCTTCATTGTTCTTGGGCTTTGCCGTGGGATGAATGGCGAGGCCGAGGAGGGCAGCGCGAGAGAGGGAGAGGGAGAGAGAGACTGAGAAAGGGACACACAGAGATAGGCAGTCAGGAACAGAGAGAAACAGATGCAGAGAGAGGAACACAGGGAGACAGACACACACAGGGACAGAGGTGAAGAGTGAGAAAGAGATGGGAGGAGGAGGGCGGCAGGGAAATGGAGAGCAGCACATCTCTGCCAGGCTGCGTTAGTTCTTAATAACAACCTTGCGTGGCGATGGCTTTTCGGGCGTTTTTTTCTCTCTCTCTCAGTAACGATATTCGCTGTTTTGTGAAAACGATTTAGGCGCACCACGCTTGAAATGCTTCCTCTTAGCTCTTAATTTATGCCAAAGAGCTGTTTTCTCTTGAGGTTAGACTCAAAATTTGAATTAATTTTGGCGGTTATATGTTAACAAGAAGTTTTGCCGTCAATAGATTTTTCGGTAAGACGTCCCCTCAAAACATTATTTCTGGCTGTACCACAGAGGATTGTTTCTACCTTTAGCAACTAGATTTATCCAGCTTTTCGTTACCAGGGCCCAGCTATAAGAATTTTTCAGTCGAAAATTCGCCGTTTCTGTTCGCCGAAAATACCTTTCTTACGAAGGCACTTTCTAAGGGCAAAGTAGTGAGTGTGTGGTGCTGGTCCCATGTTTGTCGAACTCTCCTTATTTGCGAAAAATTGCAACAACGGCGTGTTGGAAAATTTTTGGGTTGCAACAATTAAATGTTTCAGCGTCGGGCCAAGTTCGTACGTCGCGGGTCTTCTGTAGCGCAGTGGTATGGGTGACGGCAAGTGAACTCGGAGGGTTGAGTTCCAGTTTCGGGGCGGAAAATAATGTTTGCAGGTTAAAAACACTTTCGCATGCTTATGTATTAGTCTAATGCAGCGGAACATTTAAAAAAATGCGAGAAAGTACATGCTGTTGTAGCACAACTAGTTTGCAATCCGTTGTTACATACGAGGAGAAGCGTTAATGAAAAAAATTGATGAGGTGTTTGAGAATTTTTTTTTTTTAGAAATCAAAAAACATTACGAAAAAACCCTGTTCGTTTAAAAATGTACCCTTTTTAAAGAACTGATGTCCAATCACATGAACTGCGGTCCCCGCAAGGGTGAAGAGAGGGGAGGGGAGCAACAGTCCAACCACCGCCGTCGTAGAGAGGAATGCACAGGTTCCAGAGAGAGAGTGCCTCGCGAACTATGGAAAGCCCTGAGCGCGCGACGCGCGGTTCAGATGGGACGGACAGCGCCTGAATGCCAGCGGCCGCGAACCGTTCGTCAACGTCAGATTCCGAAACAAAACGCCGCGTCATCGCCAGGGCAAGAATCGAGAATCCGAAATGACGTGGCAAGGAAGAGACCTTCAGCCGGCGAGAGCTCAAGCCCCGAGAGCGACGGCAGGTTCATTTCAAAGAAGTCGGCTGAGGCGCAGGCCTCCGGCGGCGAAGGACCCGCCGCTGAACCCCCAGGAGACGACGTTCCGAAGAGTGGGGTCCGAATTGCGCTCGCAATTAATTCCACAAACTAGTGAAGAGAACAGTTTTTTTTCTGTAAACGATTTTTTCTTAAAAGCAGCCCAATTTTTTAAAATTAAATTTGGACCATTGATACCGTAAAGGTCACTTGACAGAACAGTGCAGGTGTCATGTTCATTAAAATGCCCGATTTTTCGAACACGTTCGTCTTCGTACAACTACAAATGTGAAGATACATTTTTTGAAATGAAATGTGATCTTCGAATAACGAAAACAGATCTTCGAATAAAGTCACGTTGAATGTTTCGAAAATATGAGATTTTGTGTAATTTGTCGACAGTCGCCCGCTCCGAATTTCGTGCGCTTTCTCAATATTATATAAGAGGAGATTCCAGACGTTTGGATGCCACGTAAGTTAGAATTTGTATATTATTTCAGGTTTCTTTATTCATTTCTTACATACGAGCTTTTGTTATACATTGAATAAACATTACAAATTGAGTAAAATGTGAAAACGAATAGAATTCGTTTTGTATAACAAGATGTGGGAATAAAGAGTAATGAGTGAAGAAACGAGTAATTTCGATTAATATAAAAGTATTGGGCTTAATTATTATATTTTTATCGTTGTTTTTTTTGCTAGCGGTATCAAGAATGCTCCTTTTGCAACATGTGTATCACATACGAATTAGTGGTTATTGTTGCTAGTTGCAACGCCGCACAGAAGGCGATAATGACGGCCGCCATTCGCTCGTGTTAATATAAACTAATAATTTTATTTGCGGCTAAAATACGCATTGCGCCTCGTTGGTACATTTGAGTAGAGCGTGAATACTCTGAATTCCATGGCAGAAAGCTGCTTTCGTTTAAACATTTACATTTTAAAAATTCTGTATTTTCTTGCTTTGATTGTTTAAAACGTTTTCAAATAGTGGTTAGTGTTAGACAGAAATTCGCATATTATAATTTTACTTGCAGGTAGTGGAGTGTGGAGGAAAAATGTTTTTTCTTACAATGTTAATTCTACGCTTTTTTCTTTTTTCTTTGTTAAGTTTAGCATGGTGAAACGGAAGTGCAGTGTGAATGAGAGTGGAAAAGTTTCGTGTAGGTGAATATTTTAGATTAAGTTAGATTGTAAGTCAGAATAGCAAATGTAAAGTTAAAATATACTGAACTTTGTAATTACATTCAGAATATTTTTTAATGTGAATATTAGAGTGTACTCTAGGCAATTTAACGTTACGGTCGGTCGGAATGTAGTCAATGACGTAAAAACTGACGAAAGTATTAAAGTATAAAACTGGCTTCCAAAAGCTATTACTTCAAGCAATTTTGCGTCAATAAAAAGTGAAGAAAAATGAGGAACAAATTCTGTGACGGCACCTCATATAGTATAGTACTAATCCACAGAAGATTGGAGGAAATGAGATAATATAACCCAATTAAATTTAATCTTCTTTTGAAGCATTAAAACTCCAGACATACTTGGGGAATTTGTTTTCCTATGATCATTGATACTACAACTATCCCAATAGCATAAATTAAACAAAGTTCTTGAAAGGAATGCTCAAATATTCATATATAGAAGAATAATAAAATTTTCAATCTCTGCGACCTATTTTCTTCCGAAAAAATCCTAAAATATATTTGGAGTTTTCATGTTTATAAATATATTACTAAAGCTTGGATTATTTTAGTGTACCTACTCTAATATGAAATAAAGCATATCTGGTAACATAGAAATTAAGTTTCACGCATCATACAGCAGTGCACAATGACATACAAGTTTATGGACTAACCAACAACCTAGTGTTGTTCACAAACAGACGGGCAGACATTTTGCCGTCAATCGATTTTTCGGTATCAAGGACCCACAAAACATGGATTCTGGCTACACCGCGTGATAGAGGATCAAGGTACGGTCATGTTATGCGAAAGACAGACGAAAAATGGCCGAAAGCTGAGTCCTGCAACGGATACTGACAGAAAGAGCAGCGAGGAAGACCCAAACTTACATCGCAGCAGGGAGTGCGAGAGGCTATGTCGGCAAGAGAAATGCAAGATGATCCTATGATCAAATAGAGAGGCTTGGAGAGCAATTCCTTATATACGAAATATATTGCAATTTATAAAATTCATTGAAAGAATAAACATTATACAAATTTATGAGTATTTTTTTAAAAATTAGGACAATTCCCTCTTATTTTAAGTATTTTTAGGCCATTTTCTTCTTATTTCTAGGTAATTTTATCGGTCATTTTCAAAGAATATTTAGGTCATCAGAATCCGAGCCCTGTTGATAACACTGAAATTTTGGGGCACGTCTGAATGGTTGAATGCGTTGTTTAATGGGTCTTCGGATGGAATTGGATTTTGGCTGATAAATCAGATATCTTGATGACCAGAATTATTGAAAAGGTTTGCCACTGACTAAAAAAAGTTCCTTGGAATGAATTCTTATCGGGTTCCCTTTGCCTACTTCCGTGAACTCCATGAATCGTTTCTCCTTATCTCTTCCTTCCTGCTCAAACAATCTAATCACAACACTCTCTTGAGTTGGAGGTCAGGTGTTCTAAAGCTCGTGTGGAGTTTTCAAAACAATTGCGTAGTTTGCGTCTTGTAACTGAAGATTTAGTTGATAGGCGTCTCAAGAGCATTGGATTCGTTCAGGCGTCTCAAAGCCCTTTGACCTAGTGAATCGTTTCTAAGAAAGCTTCAAGAGTTAATTACGAAATAAATATTTGCTTTTATTGTATTGGATTGTTGATAGCAATTCAAAGAAAATATATGTGGTTTGATAATAGTTTCCCCTCTGATACCAGTGCATTTGATTTTCGATTCAACTGGAGACTTACACAATGCTCTGTCACATGTTTTCTCAAGTGTTCTCATGACCGCGCCTGAGTAATGCTGAATTTTGTCCTTTCATTTCAGGTGAGTTGCTGTTTGCCAGCCCTCTTCTTGTCGAAGCGAAGCCATGACTTTCCCCGGGCCAACTCCCGTTCCCAGTGGAGGTAGTTCGGAGTGGGTTTGTGAAATGCACGTGTGTAAATAATCCACGACCTCATGACGTTTTTTATCGTACCAACTTCAGCGTTCTGTGAAGGTTAGTGATACATGTTTATGAGCATTTTCTCAAAATTGCGTTCTTGTTTGTCGTCTTCTTCGTTCAAGGATGAAATAACATGTCTTAAGCTCGTACGATACTGTCTTTTTCAGTCATTTCAGTTCTTTGACACAACGTGCTACGCGATCGGGTGGACTAGTTTAATATCTACCCATTTTATTGGATTACTGCCATCAAAGTTGGCGTCTTGTGTTATATTCATCTACTCAAATTGTTTCACTAGAAGTATTCGAGGAATTGCAAGCACCTTTTACACTGAAGGATGTGGGGGCTTAGCAGGCGAGTGTAAAAGAATTAAGTATCATCACATCAAAACGTCCCCGATTTGGTGATTGAGTATTTAATGATTTGTGGCACTTCAACTGGTAAGGGCAATAGTCCGCGTGCAAGTGGTGTCTCGTGATGTGTGATGTTTTTTCCTCGCTGAAGCAAGAGATCACCAGGTGACCTACATTTTGACTCACGGGGTTTTCTCTGAATCAACGTTGGACGTACTGCAGAACGGAATCTACATATACACTCATGATTCCCTAAAGACATATTCAGACTACCATATAGTATAACAGCAAATCCGCCTCAAATGATATGACCACATACGATCACGTCTTCAAACATTCTCTTTAGTTTCAATTCACTTCTCGAAACAATTATAATTATTAAAGCAAACTAAAAATATCTAAAGCACCCATCCAGCGCATCCGTAGTTAGGAAATAATCGAAAAATTATGCGTCTACATATTCTCGACTCTGAACAACATGTACGCACGTTGAACAGAAAGATAAAAAAATATCTCCCCCAACAGCAGACACTCCTAGTATAAGCTGCATGAGTGTGTGTGTGTGTGTGTGTGTGTGTGTGTGTGTGTGTGTGTAAAAGGGGAGAGAATGGGACAAGGATCGCGCCGTGGCTCGTCTGTTAACGAATTACTCGGGTATTTTGCTGTTATTAATCGGAGAACCCTCGCAAAACCACCGCTCAGAGCATCCGGCCACTCGACGTCTTCTCCGATGTGGACTGGCTGTGTGGCTAGATTCTCACGGTCAGCGATGATGCGCCGTCCTCGGCAAGGCGCCACTGCGTCCTCTCCGCCGCCTCCTCCCGCTTTGCTCCTGAAGTGTACCTGTTTATTGTGGCATTCGCCACTGGTATCAAGAAACTCCAGTAACGCGAAACTGTCAGATTAGAAGCTTTTGAGCAAAACTCTGACCTAATACGTCAGGAGCAAGTTAATCTCATATCAATACGTCAGGATCTAGTTGTGCCGTTCCAAAGACCATTAAAAATATTTTTATTTTAGAGGGTACTTTACAAGAAATTCTTTCTTCTTTTTCAATATTTTGTGGAAATTGCCTGAAAATGTTTTGGTCGTGTATAGGAAAGTACATTTATAATACGATATAGTTCAGACTTTCATTAACACCTCTGATGTATAAATGACTGCAAAAATCTTGTATAGATGAAAGAAGTTTGAGCTTTCCAGTCAACCAAATTTCGTGCTTTTTGCTTTAAATGAAACGTAGATAGTTCCAGACTCTTATTGGTCACGATTATTGACTGGTTATGTAGTATAAACACCGGTAGTTAGTAGAATAGTAAAATTAATAGAACGAACGTTTCCCATTCGACATTTCTTCGAAAAATCGGAATAATTATTGTTCTTCGATAAATCTGAATATTTGTTGAGTAATAACAGTAAGACATGCGTGCCGCGCGTTCCTACTATTGCTCTAGTACCTGGTCTTCACCTTCTTTCCACACAACCTGGGCCACTGAAGGGTCTAGTGTTGAAAAATCGTGTTATAGGAACACACGCCAGAAACTAGGTACAAGAGAGACATTGATAAATGGAAATGTCATTTTTGTGTTACACTGTAACATTTTCAACTTCAACCCGTGTATTCACTTGATCTCATTTGCGTCATACAATTCAATTACTAGTGAAGAAATCATGCCAGATTAGAATGTAATTTTTGACGCACAACTTTCACTCCCTTATCTAGGTCAAAATGTCTTTCGTACAATTTCCTACTGATTTGGTAGAATCAAGATTTATCAGTTACGTTATTGACTCGGTGGTGAAATATGCTCACCTTGGTGGGTTATGTTTCGTAATAAAAACGGAATGTAACTGAAGGTTCAAGGCATGCACAATAGGAAGGTTATATTTGATCGACGAGTACTTACAATAGCATGTATGCAGAATGTGGGTCGATTGTCCCTTTGCCTGCCAAAGAAAGATATTTATTTCAAACGAGTGTGTATGTGTATGAATTGAAGACATTACTGAATGCCTATAATTCAAAGAAAATATTTCAAATAATATTTATTCTCTATATTCTTATAAGAGTTTTTAGTTGAAGTTACATTCAGTAATGTCTTTAATTCACACACATACACACTCGTTTCAAATAAATATCTTTATTTTAAGAATCCACAGTCAATAGGAAGCTCTCAAGTTCGAAACTGTGGAAAGACGTTGTGAAAGACTAAGAGAACTATTGGGGAGAAGGCGAATGATTTATAGAAAAACTCCTGAATTATATTGCAAACAAAAAAGGTACGAGTGCAATTTACATACTTTGTGTAAAGGACAGTCTTTGCATGGATTTAAACCTTTATTTGAAGAAAGTTATGAAATGTTAGTACTGCATTGTGAAGTAAGTTATATCAGTTTTCTTTGATTCAGTTCTGACAACATTGCTGGATGTTGAAATTATTACTTGGCAAGGATGCAATGTAAAGGTGGGTTAAAAAATTGTATCGGCACCTTGACATTCAAAACAGTGAGACTTACGAATATACACACAATAGTGGGACTCAAGATTTTACACACAAAAGTGAAAACTAAGAAGAGAACAATGATTTCTGGTCAGCAGAGCGAAATGTCGCTTCCACGGCGGTAGGAGAAAAAACGATGCCAAGGAATCTCACTAATTTTTGGGGGGAGGGTATCTGATTAGAAATGAGAGCAAAGGATTTACTGTTGTTTCATTCCACTATATTATTCCATTTCTAGTTGTACAATTATTTGACTATTCTATGACAGTTATCGAAAGTGAAAAATGAATGGCGAATTGATAAGATAGACATACTAGAAAATTGTACACAGAACGATTGGTGGGAATAGGCAGAGAAACAAACCGGCAGCGCAATACCCGAAGCAAGAGCAAACCAGAAGAGTGGGAGAACGTATGACGGCCTTCTCCACAAGAATATAACGGAGCGCCAGGGAATTCGAAAGTATTGCTGACTGCCGAGTGTGGACACGGAAGCGGAGCGAGAGGAGGTGAAGTCAGTGGCGTTTAGACCTAGGGCACGGCTACTGATCCAATCGGTGGTGCTTGAACAACGGAGCAACTGGAACAGAGTGGACACAGCAGGGTCGAACTGAAGCCTATTCGACGAGCGTCGGGGCGTGGGTGGTGGGAGGGGGGGCGGTTGGCCCAGGCGAGTGCGGGAGGAACGGCCCGCCCTCGCCCTCCAAGTTGTGTTATTAAATTAAAGATCGGTATCGCGCGGGTGGCTCATGGAGTGTGTGGCGCGTCCCAATAGTAAGATGATACGTCTTCAGCTGTCGGATGGCGGCGCCTGCGAGTTGAGCCGACAGTTGTGCGTCGCAATGATTATATGAGTAGTGCCAAAATTTGGTCTTTTATTTTTGTACGATTTTATGACTTTGGTCATTAGAAATCACTTAATTGTACTTCTGGAGTTGTTTTAATTGATTTTCATTTGGATTTTTTTCCCGTATTATAGCTTGTGATGCCAAGTTTTGGAACATTTTTGCCTCTTTCTTCCTTTTTCGTCTTTATTTTCTGCTGGCACTGATCTCGATCAAGCTGGAAATACACAAGCAAGCCTGGACAACATGAAGGCACAGTCAAGTTTTGCCTTTGTGTGGAACTCGAGGCTCCAAAATCGGTATTATTTAAAATCTAAATGAGAAAAAGATATACTCAGTAAAGATTTTTGGTTTTTTCTACATTGGCTTTGTACACTCATTCTACATATAATCCTCC
>BOPP01000135.1:1091377-1112308 GCA_017312745.1 Gryllus bimaculatus | reverse complement strand
ATCTCTTTGTGGACAGAACTCTCTATGGTATTTGATGATCGTACCTTCTCGACACTATAATTCACCTTTTCAGTGATGCCATTTCAAGATTCCAACCGGAGCAATCAATAGCATTTCGTAGAGACAGAGGCGCGAGTGAAACAAAATTCTGTTAAGTCTGTCATACCGGGTTGGTGCAATAATGCAAATCGAAAATTACTAAGAATGATAAGTTTCCTTAAACTGTAAGTGTTAAAGAAGTAATACTTCCACGTAAATTGTAGAGTTTAGAATAAAAATGTGAATGCACCTGTTAATAATTACTTTTTTACAATCATTCCTTTTAAACGGTTGATTAATCATTCTTTACATGGCGTCTTTTAGCTAAAAGAACTTCCTTTTTGGCGGAGCCCTTTTTATGTCAAATAAAATGCCTCAACTTCCGTTGCCTTGAGAGTGCGCGGAGAGCAGGAAGGTCGGTGCGTGGCGCGTCCGGGCGCAAGGGAACAATGCTGGCGTGCTTGCGTCAGAGGGGAGACGGCGGCGCACCTCCTTTCGCGCAGGGTTAATGATCGACGAAGGAAGAAACAGTACAACCCACGAACTGCCGTATTTTGGTGCGGGATAGACGAAATGCGCAGATTAGTGCGTTAGACTGGGGAAGATAGGTTTTTCTTATCGTTGTCTCCCGAGGAGAACTTTCATTTGTGGATCGGAATTTAGGATTTGCTTTGGATCTAAGAAGGCAACATTTCAGGTGGATGCTTTTTGCCTCATCGTTCCTTATCTTGTTTTAAAGCGCGGGTAAAAATGTAGTTGCCTAATAAGTAAATTGTCAATTTATTATGTAATTAATCCAGGTACCAATGCATTCTGGATCACCACAAATTTAATGAGTTTTACATTTCAACTAACTTCCAGAATTCGCTAGGCATTTTATATCACACTTTTGGCATGGATCATTGGCATTTTCACCTGTAAAGCTAAATCTATTCCATGAGCTTCTCTGGTAATGCAAAAATTCCATTTAAGAATACCTTCCCCCTACAATTTCTGAACGTATCAAAGAAAATTAAAATACCTAACTTGAAATGTGTTTTCTTTTTTAAACCAACGTTTTTAAAATATATAGAATGTCTGTTCACATGGGTACACAACGAATCATTCCCATGAATAGACAAACTTTAAATTTTGTGCCTGCGACATTGTCGTAACGGTTTCTCAGCGCGGAGGTCGTCAGGGGCACTGCACATTTTTAGATGGAAGAAGAGACCATACGCGGAGTTTGCCGATGAAGGTGGGCGCTTTCAAGACAAGTGTGAGCATCGACGACTTTCACCTATAAAATCTCCCATTGCTGTAATGTCTTGCATGATGCAGTTTCCCGCTTGAGTGTTTTTTTCAAAGTGGGTGAGTTCGTAAGATCGTGTTTGTGAATTTCGTTTCACACAAATAGGAAAAATAATCTTAGTAAAGTTATGCAAAGTAGAATGGTTTGTCTCAAATACAGATTCGTAGCAGAACTCCAGACTAGATTCTATTAAATCATTTATTTTCCCACAACAAACAAAAATGTTTTTGCCAACTTCCCGGCCTCTTCTGCCTTCTTCTAAAAAGGGTCTTTAAATGATTGTATAAGATATCGTTTCGGGAAAGATTTTTCATCCTCTGCTTGGATATTTTAAACTTTTTTTTATTTCAAATAATACCCAGCAAATATTTTTTTTATATTAAAAATCTGAAAGTGAGTTAGATCAATCTGGTTAATTATAGTTGTCTTGCTGTTGGAAATCTTGCCTAAATGTAATTTTATTATGTATAATCAAAACACTCCCTGAAAATGTGGTACTGGCAGAGAAAACAAATTCAAGAAAAAGAAAGAACACTGATGAGCTAAGGAAGAATTGTTTTGCCTCCTTATCTAATCCTGAGTGAAAGGTTTCTTTTTTTATTTAGATACTCTTGTGTAGTAAAAATAGTTTTTTAAACAATTCAGCGAACGCAGTTTTCTGTTAATATTTTGAGATTAGTTTTCTCATATTTAGAAGTTTAACGCCAAAAACGTAAATATTCGTTTTATTGTTAAAAAAATCTTTGGATTCATCAATGAATCTCTTTTGTAAAATCCACTAATGCATACAAGATTTTTCGAAAGCCAAATTACAATAATACTGTACCATTGTAAGTAACATTGAATTAATTTTTGAAATCTACGTTTAATCTTACTCTGTTGCCACGAATAAAAAAAAAATTCCTTTCATTATTTGATTTTTACTATTAGATTAATTTTGGTATTAATTAGAGATATTATTAGCAATATTTTTCCTGTATTTTTGAACTTGCAACATTCCTCCTCCATGTTACCACCAAGAGCATGATGTGTTCTTTGTTTATATTTATACGTTTGTTATGTTCGTGGTTCCCGGGGAAAATCACGAAACGCTTTAGGCCGCTGATGGAGGGAATACGTCCTAGCTTGGTTATGATAACGTAGTTGTCGATCGAATCGATTCGGCCGTAATGCGTAAAAAGGAAACAAATCTGACGAAGGCTAATTGCCTCTCCATGTCTTTCGTTCTCCTGTGAGCGCTTGAATGTTCCTAAGAATCCGCTGCTAACGGCGTGTTGTTAGCCATTCGAAGGCGGAGGGAGCCCTGCTCTCCTGTGCGCATTGTGCGCGAGGAGCTGCCGGCCGCCTCTTATGGGCCTCAGCGCTGCGATCGCCTCTCTCAGGTTCAACATGCTCAGGGCGACTGCACACAAGGCAGAATGGGATGCATTCTGAGCACTACACTTTTTTTTAAATTTAACATTGATTAATATTCTTAGATACTCTTCGGCCAACAGGTCGTAATTATAATAATGCGCTATGTGACTCAGTTTGTTCAATATTAGTGTATCTTACTTATAGTAGTTCATGCACGTCTTTGTATACGAACAAACTATAAGCAACACGTTAGCGACTCAACCATCACCATTTATCTCTACAACACACGAAATCTGTAACAAAATAAGCTCATCACATCAGTAGTCAGAGTTATTCCCAATCGGAATCGTTTGGTAAGTTACCATTCATTCACTGCATGTTCGGTGTGATTTTAAGATCAAGTGTTTATTTACAGGCAGTGCCGCTCTGAAAGTATAGTTTTTATTCAGTTACTTGTTTTTGTGGTTTCCTTTGGTAATCAGAATTAAGTTTTGCTAGCAATGTCCATCAAGTTGGTCCATCATCATACAGTATTCTTTTTATGATGATAAAACTTTGTATGTCTGTGTTTAATTTATTTATTTTATCATTTCTCATAAATGAAATTTGTATTTCAACTTCAACTAAAATTCATTTTCGATATTTCGTTCCTCCAACTCTCCTTTCCCTCGCATCATAGCATGCATTAGTGTTAAAACATTTTCTCCTCCCCCATTTAATAGTCACGTACTGTAAGGTCATTGCGACGTGTTATTATATTGTGTTTTTCTATGTATGTGAGGAAGGGCCGCACGTTCGGATATGGCCCCAAGAACCAACAACTAAAGTTAATCACAACCATCATATCCTATTTCCTAACATTCCTTACAGTTCACGTAAGATCAGCTGGTTCTTGCTAAGGGACTCCTTGCGATAATATTCCCATACCACATCCACTGAATTAAGAATGGTAGAATGTAGATCAAAGGACTTGGTCAGAGTCATTAAAACATTGTTTGCCGATGTTTCAAAATATTTTTATTCCATCCTAAGGGTTGTAGTAAAACAATAATATAAGAACAACAACAATATAAATATACTCTATTTTTATCTTTTACCACCAGCCCTGAGGATGGAATAAAAGTATTCCGAAATGTCGGCAAACTATGATGTAAAGTCTTAATTCACTCCGACCAAAGCCTGTGATCTACATTTCCCATTTCTACTTGTTGGTCGTGGATCTACAATGGTTAATTTGTAAATTTTGTTACATGTGGTGCTGTCTCAAAAAAATCTCTACATAGGGAATGGTGTTTATTTAATTTAGTACCTTTAATTTTTAAGATTTTTTAACAATATCTATCCATGTATGCCTTGAGTCACGCGATGTCCTCGAACATTCACGTTCGAATCACGTGTCCAGTTTTAAGGTTAATAGGAATATGATACGTCTTCGCAGGTGTGTTGAAAGAGTGTGTTTACCCACCTCAGTATGTTTCCCAGAACGTCACTCCAATTACTACGAGTTCATTGTCTGCAAACTCTCGTGATTTATGTGTGTACACGTTTCTTCGAAGCACAGGTGTTGCCCCATCGAAAGCAAATGTGGCTCTACGATGACAATGCAAGACTTCTTCAAAGTGAAGAATTTGTTTCATTTTGCAATTTAAATCTACTATATAACTTATATCAACATAACGAATTATGACTTACGTGCAACTTCAATTTTGGGATTATTTCTCTCAGAATTTTTCTGAAAGGAATACATATTTAAAAATAAGATTTGTATTATGAAAAACTTTGAAACAACAAAATATCTTACTTAAAATACATTAACAATGACAAGATATAATCAAGTATATAGATATAGTATACAAGTATAGCAAATTTCATTGTTTATTCTAGTATATTTAGTTTACCTTTATTTATTTACTTATTCATTTGAAAGGAAAATACCATTTAAGCCAAGCCTTTTAGCTATCAACTACATATTCAAACAAAAAGTGTCAAATTTCAAAGAAATACTTCTGTTGTATGCAGCCGTATATAAAATACTTCACAATTACGAAACTGTTATTTTTGTTTGTTAATTGGAATTTTCCTAATTCATTCTGTTTTAATTATTTTCTGAGATTTCTAAAAAAATTGACATTTCAACTTCAAACTCCGTAAAGGTACTGGTGTTTTATGCTGCCTTCTCTACGACATTTACATAAGAAATCTAAGAACTGTTTATGGTCAATGCCTTGATACGTAGGACGGACACAAATGTAATTCATTCTTCTGAAACACGAACGTGATGTTGAACTTATTTGAATTTTACGTTGAATCTTCTATTTCCTTTTAGGTGTACTAGAATTTTCTTCATTCTACCGAAATACTTGAACGTGCTTGGAATCAAATTAACCACATTGAATAATCGATAAGAGTATACGAATAATGAAACGCATATTTTGAATTCTCTTGTTAATTTATTTATTCATACGCGATCGTTATTACGAACTCGGAGACCATCCATTTCTGCCTCCTGAAAAATAGCATGTCCAATCTTAATACATTTCGATATTATGTGGTGTGTAATTTTCTGCGGCCATAAAACTTATCGTGTATAACAACGAGCGTGTCTTTTCCTTAGTAGCAGTCACGTTACCGATCCGTTTAGAAAAAAAAAGAAGTCTGTTGGAGTGTTGTTCTCCGAAGGTCATCCGGCTCTTTCACCTCTCTCGCGTCCTTCCTGCAGGGTTCTTGGGCGCTGCCGGGGAGGGCAGCCCCCCCGAAGGTCGCTTGCCACGAGACTGGCTGCGCTCCGCGGACCGAGCAACTGCCCATGCCCGGGTTCGGGCTGTTCGAAGCTCTGGGCATAGCACGGTGCACGAGCCAGGTGTATTACAAAACCGTCCGCTTAAACTTCTGAAACATATAATTACTTTTTGATAAGAAATGAGCATAGTATTAAAAGTGCCACGAAATAACATAGACATTTCTCTAATTCTTGTAATTGTTTTGTAAAGTTCTAATAATGGAAGGGCTTGGGGTAAAAACGAGATAAGCTACATTAGCCTCTGCGAGCTTGCAGCTCTTCATTAATGATAATACACCATCTCGATTTTCATCGAAGCGTGTCTCATACTGTTACCCACCCAAATCCTTCAATTACTACTTTACTTCAATACTATTTTTACTTTAAGCTTAACTTGCGTGTCTCTCTGCGCTGCTACAATGATAGCACATTATTTATATTTACTAAAATGTACGAACCTCATCAAAAGCAATGTGACCTAAATGCTAAATCCATGGACATCAAAATGTTTGTGAAATGATATGATCTATCAGTGGCAGTTCGTGCTACAATTTGTAGATTGTTTTAGTATTAAATATTAAATTCACGTTTATAATCAGAATCCTAAACAAATACAGTAGAGTAAAACGCAACAAAAAATTAAGAAATATCAGAATGTTTTTTTCTTCTTCTTTCCTACACTAAAAATGGAGATAGGTGAAAATAAGTTGATGAATGACGAATCAATTATTGACATACTTATTTACTATTCAGTATTACAGTAACGTTACGTAAACAGAACTTTTTATTACATTTACGAGGTAATTTTTGTACTTTCGAAGCGCACACATATGGGCACGCTTTTTGTGATACGCGTTTTTATTAGGCTTTGCATCAGAGTTTCGTTATATCATTGCTGGCTGTGAATTTATCATTTTGTGTCATGTTTATGAATGTAACAACATGAAAATAAAATTGTACTCTAACTATTCTGTTTTCCGTTTGATAAGGCGTTGAGGCGGACGTTACGTGAATGCGTTACGAGTCCTACCGACGCGACTGGCTACGAAACCATACAGAGGTTCGTTGGAGCCTGTGAAGGAGAGGCGGTCGCCAAGGGGCTGCTGCGTAAGCCTTGCGGAACGGGCGAGTGACGAGTCTTGTAAATGCGATTTGGGGGCGACGTGGATGCTTCTCGCAAGCGACCCTCGGGCGAGAGATGTGTCGCTATTTCGATGATGCATAATTTTGAGAAATAAAAAAGATTGCGAGACAAATTGGAAGGATAGACGAACGTTTTCGTACCCCGGATCATGGCAGAGGAAAACAAGAAATTCTGAAAAAAGAATGAAGTTTGTGATATCAGACTTCGATGTATGTTTAATGATGTCGCGGAAAAAATATAAAGATAATTCTTCTGGGGTAGGATTATCATCTTCCTTATTTGTGCGTAAGAAGGAGAGTTCAAAAATATGGTTGTAATTTACATGTGAATGTCTTGAGAAATAAGGCCCACATTCGTCACGTTAGGATGTCGAAAATTCCGCACCGCACTCGCAGCACTGACTAAAGTGAGCATTCCTGGCAAAAACGTGAGGATAAACGAAACTTCAAAAAAGTCCTTAGAAGAAGGAATGGGTATGGCATGTTCTTGAAAGCCTGGTAACCAAGTATTTTGACTCAGCGTCATTTTTTTCACAAAAGGAGTAAGTCCTAACAAACAAAAGTGGATTTGCATCTTTACCACGAATCTGTAAGATAATGTGGTAAATAACTCGACCACATCGTGTTCAAAATACCTCTAGGTCTTGCAACGATATCTCCAAGTATTGTAAGACCAGAGAATAAGGCCAACCCATTTATTCCTTGATCGATATTCGGGCACCACTTCCGAGAAAATAATCAGATTCGCAGTTGGAATGTTCCTGACGTGTCTCCACGCCGAGGGTCCCAGCTTTGCTGATGCGGTAGACGCTTAGTGAGATTTCTTTTCCTCAAAAGAGTTTTATGTTTAAAAGATACTACTTAGACATTTTGTATTAGATTATCATTTATGTTGATGCGAGTTTCGAATTGCCCTGTTCTTGCGATAATTTGTTTTATCTTCCTCTACTTAACGTCAGGATTTAAACGTCCTTCTTTTTCGGAGAGAAATTAGTGTGAACAATGTAACATTATTACGTTTATGACACTTTTCGGCGATTGAAAGAGCGAATTTTTGCGTTTGCAAAGCCTGCGCTTAGTTGATTGGACGCGCTCTTAATCGTTGCACTTCTGCCGAAGCTGCTGTCAACTCGCACTTGAGTATTGGCATACTCGCATGTTCTTTATTTAGGCGTCGTATTCATTAGTAGCGAAACAGCGCCCAGGTGTGTGTAATGGTGTGCACCATTAATCACGATATGTGAGTATGCTCTGTGCTTATTAAGGCATCATTATCTCCCGTTAAGTTTCGCCAGACGCGGCGTTTAATAGGCACGATTGTTCCGCCCTGTCCAGAACTAGTTAACGCGCTGCAGCCCCCTTTCCAGCTGCGCGAGGGGCAAGTGCCGTGCATTATTCGCAGGACAGCGAGCCCGCGTCGCACATGCACTCATTCCATGTCGTATTTTCTCGTTGCATTTGCCGTGTTCGCTTGTTCCGGCCTTCTCCCCCTCCCCCCTAGTCGTTTGCGATTTTCAGATCGGTGCCGTTACAAGACACTCCACTATGGTGGCAATGATCTACCGAGTTTTATAAAATAGCCACATTTCTTTTCTGAATGTATGTGGAAAATGATTAAATGTGTTTCAATCTATCCGAAATATTTCCGGTTTTTAAATTAGGAGTTATTGAAATCATTTCAATGCTCAGAAACATATTCAAAGTATGAAAATGTTCATAAAATTCCGTGCGAGTCGGGACCAGTTGATTTTCATTTCAGAGACGTCGCATTGATTTTTTGTTGTTAATGAAGAATGTTTGTATCCTCTTTAATAACCAAAAAATGGGCGATAACTTCACTCTAGTCTGAATCCGCATATTTTATTGTGGTGATAATGGGATTAAATACTAATTATTTTTTTATATTATAGCTTGTGGCTCTTAACGCAAAACTGGTATGTCATATGCCCACAGAACACAAGATATGTACTAATTTATTGTATATTGATATACAGACAAATATCGACACACAGACTACTTTATTTCGCTTACACAATGGGGAAAATTCACAATTATAATACTATTTAATTAAGAAGAGATTAAAACTGTATGATTCGCTAAGCGAACCGTATTGTTCTTCCTTTAGTTTTTTTAAAACGAATACTGATTTATGAGGCACTTAAAAACAGACTTTGATAGGATTATTGTGAGCATGTGGCACAGTGCCCTTGTCTATCTAAAAGGCAGCCAGCGTATGTGACCTTCAGTATTTCCACAAAGAACGAACGAACGCGCAACGCAATCTGACACCGGTTGCCATTGCAACGGTTTGCCTGCTGCGGCGGGCGCGGATGTCATCGTGCCCCGAAGTCTTTAAACTATTTCTAACATTCGTGGTTCAGGAAATTTGGTTACACGAGTTTTGCATGTAAGAGGTGATGAAATCGCATATGAAACGCAGTATCCAACCTTGAGTATTCCGCGTTAAAGAGTAATTCACTCTATCGAGTTTTCAATACATTATAATTCTAGTTGCTGCTAGTTCTAATTCTAAGTGCTGCAGGTAATAAAAAAATGGGATAGATGTATGAAAAATTTGCTACATCATTGGAGACAGGATTTTTATGTAATTACAATTTTTTGTCTTTCTATTTTCCTATCTCAAATTTGTAATCTTGGCAAATCGTCGCTGTCCGAAAACAATATCAAATTTGTTTGTTTCATTATTTTACGTGCTAAAAGAAACATGTCCGTTAGGGGGGAAATTGAGTTAGCATTGCCTTTGTTTAACCTGTCCATGTAACCAATAAGATGTCAAGATTCACGATTACGTGACTGCTCATATCGCTTGGTTCATTCCGTCTGCGAAGTCTTCACAACAGCGTCCTATTTTATTTATTAGAAGATTGGGATCTCAAGCTCACAAAAACTTTTAGTAACATGTGTAAGGACTTACAGGACATCAGAAGTGTGAAGCGAATTATTATTCAGAAAACAATGTGTGAGGCGAATCATTATTCAGAAAACAATGTGTGAGGCGAATCATTATTCAGAAAACAATGAAAGGAAAGAAGATATATACAGTCAAAGTTAACCCACAGCAATATTTTAGATTTCATGAAGTTCTGGCTTTGACACTTTGGAAACGTCGTTTTTTCTTTTACAGATATGGTACATTTTGACATACCAAAATGTCACTCGGGTGTGATACGACGTAATGGATGCATCTAGAATGTTAAAATCCAAGGAACACGCGTAGCATAGCAGCGAACTATAAACATTTAGGCGCTATGCTGGATGCTAGACGAGAATTGTATTGTTGAGATACGACGCGGCCTGGTGTCATTAACATGGAATCGATTAGAGGATAGCGTTGAAAATTTATCTTTACCAAAAGAAGCGAATCCTCACTCTCATGGAAGCAGCCAAGCAGTTCACATGGTATGAACATTATGAAATTGTAATTTTGGTATAATAGATTTATGTTGTGGGTAAATGTGAATTTGGTTAATCCGTGATAGTGTTGGCTAAGCAGTACAGTTTATTAGAGTTTTAAGTGGGTAAATGTTTGCATTGTTTTAATAATAGTTACATTTGTTGTGTATGAATTTTGCATTTAAAAATGTTTAGACTTCTATGTGGGATTAGATGAGGTTAGTTTCGTAGTGGAAATTTTAAATTGTTAATATAAAAAATAGTAGTCGCGACTAGAGGTTTCACCCGAAGCCTAGTGAGGGAAAGTCGCGACGCGACTTAAGTGTTAGAGCAGATGTAGGGATTTTCGGAATAGGACTGTATAATTAGCAACAGGACATTCCCTATGGAGAAGACGGAGCCATCATATCAACTGACAAGGCATTGCATAAGCTTACAACTTTGTCAAAACCGTACGGTTGAATAATGTTTAAAGTCCATAGAATCATGAATTAATAACGAGCTCGAGACATGTTAATAGAATGTTGCAATAAATGTTATTTGTTGTTTGAAAAGAAAATGCTGAAATTTCATTGAATTGACATCAATTCAGTAGGTAGAAAATTCCACAGAAGTTCCAGGGATCGTGATTTCTGTACAGTCACATATCCACGTGCAGCACATAAGATGATGCATGTTGTTCGTCGAACTCACGCAAAATAGAAATAGAAAAACAGAGCTAACCAAATTATGAATTATTAGAGCAATTAAATTACGTGCATAGCACGGCAAATCAAATTAGAAAATCATAAATGTTACAAATGGTTACCGAGCTTGGGGAATGATAAAATAAGTTGAGTTAAAGATAGTTGATAAATTAGGTTTAATTACGTTACAAATTGGCACGCTGAATATTGACCACATTATTTTGGAATGTCCCGAATATAATTCCGTCATTCCCTAACGTTTCATTCTTACTCGAGGAAATGAACGTCTGTAAAAAAATTAGATTTCATTATTTATTTATTTCTTATGTGAACTTGGTTTTTAGGACTATTCATACATTTCTTTCCACATATCTGTAATAAATCTACGTAATGATGTTCTATAATCTCTTGTTACTGTATGGCATTTTAAAACGATTTTAAACAATTATATTTTCTCAAAAACGATTTTTCCCGTGTGCAGCAAAGGCGGTAAAGAAAGGGGTGCTGGTCCCGTATTGAGCGAACTACAAAAAATTCTAAATTGCAAATTCGATTGCAATTCACGGTGCAAAATTGTGTTGTGACTTGAAGGAACATAAAAATGTAATAATGGAGATAATATTCTGATGAAAGGAAATAGATTTAAGAAAGATAATAAGATATAAGAAAGATAACTTAGAAGTAACAAATACCCATCTTTTACTGTAAAAAGGTTTGATCGCTGAGAATGACACTCAAAATTTGGAAGCTTACATCTCCATCTAATCAAGGGAAGGTGGTTTGAAATTATTCTTGCTTTCCTGTGTAATGTGCTGTAGATTTGTTTGTTTCATCCTTCTTCTTTGTTTCACTTGAAGAAGTAGGTAACGGCTATTGTACATGACTATCGAAATGTATGCAGATACTCACCACAGGCGCTTGGCTTGAATTTATTTCGGCTTTTTCATGTTACAGCAGAAGGGTTAGTAGGAGACAGTTGCAGTGTTTTATTATTACGTAACGGTTTTCAATAATGCGAGAAAGTAGGTGCTAAAGTAGTTTCTCTAGTTCATAACTGTCTCATTAATTAGTGCTATTTGATTACGTGTTCTTGAAATATTTCTACACTGGCGTAATTATCCTGTGATACAATAGTTTTCTATAGGTTTTACGCGTTGTTGCCAGTTCCAAAGCTTATGCAGTTCTTAATACGTCAAAGCTTTGGTGTCTCTAAAGCGTTTGTGTTCCGGCTGCTTATGCAGTTTTTTCTTGGAGTATGCAATGCTGGCCTGAAATCGCCTGCTTCAAATCCAGTACTTTTCCGAGAAATATGCTTTTTGCACACTGTAGATGTTGCGCGGTGTAAAGTTGCTTACTGGCTGTAATTTGATGCTGAGTCAAAGTGAAAGAAAGCCGAAGTCAAGAGAAAAATGTCTGCTGCTTGCTGCTTAACATTCTACAGCTACGCTTTCTGATGTACTTGTGATCAGAAGTGTAATTTTCGCAGTTCATACAGCTAGATCATTACTATTAGTACCATGGACAATATTGTCTTTCTCATTTTACACTTTTCCGTCGCAATATTAAATTAAAAATATCGTATTAATATTGGCATTGCAATACTGTAACTTGAACTGGTGCTTTTGGGAATTTAATGTTTCAGGGATAGAAGGTCAATTGTTGTGTCACGTTTCTTACCATAACTGAAATTGTGCGATTATAGAGCAGCCACTGTAGAAACAAAATCGGATTTTGGAAATAAATTAACCAAAAAATAGAACAAAGTGAAAGTTGGCTATTTTAAGAAAGCAATATATTCATAAACAGTTGTGCTAATTTAGATAGCCAATACGAATTGAATGCTGTTTTCCCAGAGTTTGAAGAAAACTACAAAAATATCCATATGGACAGCTGAATAATAGTATCATTATAGTAACAGTGCTGAAAAGTAAAGCGCTTTCCACTCTTCACTACAGGCGCGCGCAACTAAACCTCCAGTTCTTCTACAGAATTTCTCCGGTACTCGTGCCTTGACGCCAATCAAAACAGTGCACAATTGCACACGCCGTTTCCTTTTCCAGTTCCAGCAAGTTGTGAACCGAGAGAGGGAGACAACATTTTGGCGCCCCCTTTTCCGTTGACGTTTTTTCATACACATATGTCGTATTTTAGTAGTGAATAAATAAGACATTCTACAATAAGTATGATGTTACAACTTTTATAAAACAATTACTAAATTCAATTGATTTAACATTCAACCACTTACACGGTCGTCAGATGGCATGGACAACCTCTTCCCCAAATGTTTAACACTTCCCCAAATTGTCATTTTGAAAAGAGAAAATGAAGAATTCTGCATAAGGAAGAAAACTTCTATTGCATTAGGCCATGAGGCCCCTTCAAATTTTCAATGGCACGCGGTGCCCCTACACCCGGGAACACGTCTACACTCGACTCTGATAGATTAATTTAAATATTATTTAGTCAGCACCTGCATTTCATTATTGTCATTCACTTAAATGAATTTTACAAAATGCTAATGAAGGTAAATGCTTTATTCGCAAAAATAAGTTAATAATTTGCTAATAAAATTAGAAGTTGTTCCCATTGATACGTGGACCAACTATTCCTGTACTGCAGCTCTTGATCACATCTGTTGCGATCGTCAAATATTTATTACCTTTGCGTGCACATAACGTGGAGAAAGTACAGTAATCGTGTCAAATTCGATGTCGTACTTATGAAGAAAATACACGGAGATCCCACAATTACAGCCGTGCGGATTTGAATTAAAATATAATGTTGATACGTTAATATTGAAAGGTCAAAAACAATTTGAAGTTTCATAGTAGACTCCGATATTTTGAATATTCCATATTTTATTCTAGGGTGTCGCCTACACTCGAAATGTTAATAACCGATGAGTAGCACGTTTTGGTATGACAAAATAACTACACACCTCCAAGTTTCGAAAAATAATAATCTCTGGATCAAGAAGGAATTACTCTGCAATGAATTAATTCGTGTTTTCCCTCAAAATGAATAACGCAGTTATTTTTTTAAAATTTAATTAAAAAAGTAATAAACATTTTTTTCTTTATTAGAAAAGCGACATTTCGGTATCAAATACACTTAGTATCAATACACGGGTATACTTGGTATCAACATATCTACGTATTTTCTCTCAATATCATAATAATAATAATAATAATAATAATAATAGTAATAAGTCTCCCAAAGCCCAGCCCTACGTCCGAGCANNNATATATATATATATATATATGACACCGATTTCTTCCATTTGGGTATGATTTGCCGATATGATTTGCCTCTCCATTTCGGAAGCCCGTGCCGTGTTGCGAGCGCCGAGCGCCACCGCGCGGCGAACGGGCGAGCGGTGTGGAGCGGGCAGCACAGGGCCTTTCGAGCCCCCGCCCGTAATTACAGACGCTTTCAACCACCGACGATGCCCCTTTGCGCCCACAGCGGACCTGTAACTTGCACACCCATTTTCGATTACACTTCGTTGTTAGTTACAGGTTGGTGATTTTTTCTCCGCGAGACCAGTCTTTTGATAGCATTACAGCGCGCCTGCTACTGGGAGACGGTAGTACCTCGTTGCTGAATGGTTTTATGTCGTTGGATTCCTGCTGGACGGTGCGTAATGGTGGGACGCGTCTCGCTGGAGAAGAGATGGCCGAAGATGCAGGGCTTGCGTCAGTCATAATTCCCCTGTTCCTGTCGCATTAAATTAATGAATGGGTGGAGTACACGGCCCCAAAACTGTCATTTAACGAAGGTGAAATTGGCCTTTGGCTGCAGTCTTATTTCCCTCTGGTTGCAATGGGAACGATTTCTCTTCCGTTTTGTATAGAAAGAAAATGTCATTGTGCACGGTCGTGAATGATGTATGGAAAAGCCTACATGTAAACGCAGTGTTTTTGGCATTTTATTTACGCTTCATACATAAAAATATCATTGAGAAGAGCAAGTCTATCTTTTGTAGTATCCACGGGGAAAAGGGCAACATTCAAATGCAGTGTGTGAACACGTGGCTTATTATAATTGTATTCCAATGCTAGGTTACACAGTGTTTGTCATCATCACGTTTTCTATTCAATACGTTCGCGCATATTTCCCCATTTAATTTATTCTTACTATAAAATTTATCAATGAATAAGATTGCCTTCGTCCGGAACGCTATTGTGAGTCAGACATTTATGTTCGCACTAATCTTTTTTCGCCTGTTTCCTCTCCATAGTGTTCTTCATTGATGCACTGGAAGGGCTAAGTCATTGCATTCTTAAAATAAGAAAGGTCTTTTGAGTCTTCTGAAATCAATGCGCGAGAACACATCGTGGGTGCACTAGAAAAGGGACTCATTTCGAGTATAGTCAAGAAGTTACATCAATTATACAGTCCTGTCCCAATTATAAGACTATAAAAGTTTGTATTTTACTACAAATGTTTTACAAATATGCTTTTTACTAGTCTAATACATCTATTACAAATATGCTTTTTACTAGTCTAGTTGCATCAGACTGTCACTATAAATTGTAACAAGCAAAACAAGGAACGTTATGAGGATGAAATTTGTTGTTTTTACCCTGACTGTCTGTTTGCTTAGTGTGAAATGATTGCCTACATTCAAACGTGAATTCTTTAGGAGTAATCACTGGTTTTAGAACTATGAGTATTGTAAGCTGAGACAACTGAAGATTAGAGTTAAATATTATTTAAAGCTTTATAATTATAATTTTGAGTCGATTTAAACGTGTTTTATAATATGTCCAAATTTGACACCAATATGAAGAAATCAAGACTGCATGTGAAAAACGTGTGAAATATTTGCCTAAAAGACGTAAAATGCTCATTAACAACACTACATACATACTAAGTATTAAAAAAATTACCGTATGTGAAACTTCTGGTATACGTAAATAAAAAGAACACTTGCAATTGAAACGCTCTTAACCTAATAATTTAGACAGGACTGCATATGTAGTTATTTACACTACTAGAATAAAACGTGAGTGTTTAAAGTTTGAATGAAATGTTGACGGCATTTAGAAATGAGTATGTCAAAGACGCGTCCATAACAGGAAATTATGTTTTAGCACGAATTGATGGAAAATTACTGTAGAATATTGGATTGGGTGCATAATCCGTACTAGAAGTATGTTTTTAATCCAAAACGTGAACTCGTGGATCGAAACAAATTTTTCAATAAGAAGCAATTGAAAAACAGATGATTCATTCGCAATACAAAACGATTGGTTCATTTAGAAGTATTAATACAAACTGCTCTGGACCTTATATAACAAAAATACCAGCTGTACCTAACATTGACGAAGTCGTTAGAGATTAGATGAAAAGAAGTGTTTATTGTATAACAATACTGTCACCTATTTGGCTGGTCGGATTCGTTTCGTAATGCTTAACTAAACCACTTTAACTAAAAATCTATCCGAGAGATTTAGTTTCCTATTCATTGTCACGTAAATGTGATATTACGTTGTGATTGAAAATATCCATTGCTCGCACTTCTGTAACCTGGTTCGGGTGGTGTTTTGCTACGAAATTTTGCCCTAATTCCCACATTTTGCACTTGTCCTTAATCTTATTTGAAAGATTCTTGTCCTCTTCCTCTCCAGACGAGATCTCTTGCGGTAGTTCGTCTCTCCACTTTTCTCGCATGATTAGTCCAAAGTTTATCAAACTAGTATGAAACTGAGTGTGAGGAAAGCGCTGAACGCACATTTCCGCTGTAGGGAGGAGGAGGGACGCCATACCAATTTTACTCGTATTGCAAAACATCGCTCATATAGATAGGGTTTTAATATCTTGAATATTTGTGCTCTTTTTGCAAAATGCAAACGAAGATCCTCGCAATCCAAGGTTCTACTGTCATGCATTCATGATAATTCTATTATCTAATTCTATTATTTTTATTTATTTATTTGTTTATTTATTTTTTATTTATGTGTTTGTTTATTTGTTTATTTATTTATTTATTTATTTATGTATTTATTTATTCACTAGTGTATTTATTTTATTATTTTATTTTATTTAGGCATGAGTTCTTTGGGACAAGCGTACTGTAAAGTTTACTTGCAAAAGGCAAAGTAACACTTTTCAGTCAATAAATAAAAAACGTAAATTCTATTTTCCATCCAAGTATACTGAAATAGTTCTCTCGCTGCGATTGGCTGAATGATGTGATGACGCAATCATTCGTGTCGTAAAATCTAATACGTCTCATTTGTGCCGTAAAATGCCCGATTATGAACGATTTCTTGCACCAGAAAGGGTCGTTTATAACGCTCGTATACGAGTATTAGAGTACGAGTACAAAAAATAACTAAAACTCATTGATTTTGGCAGCGCTCGTATAAACCGCTGCGTTGATGAGAAAACACTCCTTCTATCAAAATTCCACAATAATGTGTCACTTTGTTTGTGCAATAACGACACATAATTTTGAATAATCTCAAACTGCAGTTTGCTACTCTCGTTCCTTTGAAAGATAGTAACGTTTGTTCAGTATTTTACCAAAGTCGTGTGCTGAAGGCACCTAGTATATGTACAGGTTTCTTACTATCTCAAGTCGAAACTGCACGAAACTATGCTTGAAGAGACAGTGTCAGTGATGTGTAACATATTACTGCACAGGAAGTTTTGATCTTCTTTTCCTTCTAAATATCTCTTGCTGATCTAGCTAGGTTAATTTGTGAAATTACTAAAACAGATGTGTTGCCAAGACTGCACGGGATATCACTGTTTACCCGCGATTAGATTTGTGAGGTTAGCATAAGAACGATAACGATTCTGTATACTACCTTCATATCGATGTTTTCACTCACCGAGTCATCAATTTAGATATAATAGCTGTATCATAATTTACTGATACTTCGACCTTCAGGATTGTTGTCGAAATAGTATCTGCTCCAATATTCAATATTTCTAATACAGTACCTTGATAAGCAATGTTGTTGATTAATACGAAAGCTTTTACAGAGTCAAAATCAATTTTTATATCAAAATGATGACACTTCGATCTGCCAGCATATCACCTTCTCAGCCATAAAAACTATTATCAAAGCAGCTATCTTAAATCAATATCCTTCAAAATTACATTACGGTGACTTACAATTTTAGCGAGTTCTTCCTGGAAACATAATTTGCTTTATGCTGTGACCCAACTATGATTGTATATGAGCTGCTTTCGTTTTCAAGGCATTAAAGTTAGGTGGTGACATAGTGGCAAAATACTCTTCATTTTGAAGGATATCTGAAATACTAACAGAACAGTAGTTGCAATATATATCGTTTGTGAACTGTAGTGGCACAACTAAAAAACCAGGCGTTGAAATAAAAGAGTTTCTGGTTTTCGCATTGCACTGAAATGATTAATTTTCCATTCACACGTCTGACACTTGTGGGTTGAATACTGTACTGAGAGAAATCTGCTGTTGATGTTGGAAGGTAGATCACTCTGCAAATCTGGAGACTGCATCAACATTCGTATTTTTCGGGTTGTGCTTCTGTTGTTGCCCACGAGCGATATGTTTAAAACAATGTTTTTGTTTAGAAAGGAATTTGAGCTTTATTCTCGAATTTCTTGAATTCCTGTTTTTCTTGGAATTGTGAATATCTTGGTTCTGTGGAGTATTGGGTTTGTGGAGTTGTTGGGTTTGTGGAGTTGTTGGGTTTGTGGAGTTGTTGGGTTTGTGGGGTTGATGGGTTTGCGGATATTTGTGATTTTTTTCAATATGTGTTACAGTTAGCGTAGCAAAGATAGGAAATGTTTTGTAGTTCAAATATTGAATGAATGAACACAATCGCAATGCCAGCAATCGTTTGAAATGTGGGTCTCGTAAAAAATACCAGTGATTATAATAATAATAATAATAATAATAATAATAATAATAATAATACATCCCACAACAACTACGTATCCAGGTCTTGCTTAATATAAACCTTTTATTACTGTTTCAGAATTCTGTTTTCAGAGTTACTAGTGATTGTATTGTTCCATAATCTGTAAACCTCCCTTACTTCATTAGTTCTGAAGGAATTTCATTAGCCCCTCGCTGTGCTATTCACGTTCAGCGTTAGTTTCGTCCATCATCCCGCCCTGCTCGACCCCGCCGCGCGTCAAACGGAAGCGCCCAGATGGGGGTGGGAATTTTATTTAACTGAAACGCCACCTTCAGCTGCAGGGGAATTGCATTTAACTGTAGCGCCATCTAATAGAGAGCTACAGCAATGTGAACAACATTAAAACCTTCTTTATGGAAAAACTAAGATAGGTCTTTCATGGAGATCGGTGAAACGGTGTCGACGTTTATTGACCTCGGATACACCAACACCAAATCTATCGTTTTTACGAGGGGTACTGCCGAAATCTTTAGCATGGCGCTGAGGTGCCCGCTCTCAACAGAGTGAGATTTTTACTCACTCAAATCACAAACCCACCATGGAACCCAATTATGCATTACGTCAGGGTGGCGCCAGCTGTAGTACTTTAAGGTACCAATCAGGTTCGATTTTGGCAACTGTTTCTTTCGTCTTCTTCCCTCTTGAGGATGGCGGTGATATCAGAGCTGAGCTGTCCAGATCGGAGCTGCATAGAGCATTTTCGAGTGCATCACACTCATCAGAAACCACCTCTTATTGTCGCTGGGGCCCTGGTGTTCGGCATCAATCTAGAAAGTGATGCTGCTATTCCTAGGGCTTTTTCCGCCGTCTCGGTAACGTGTGGTGCAAAATTTAGCTTCCTGTCAATCTCTATTCCTAGATAGCGAAGGCTCTTGCGACAATGCTTTTTTCCCTTGCCTATTAGGAATATTGGATTGGGGTTGGATCGTCTGTCCGTGATGAGTTACGCTTCCGTTTTCTAGGCTGCCACTTCTAGCCCTTTGGACGTCAGTCACATCACTCTCCTCAGGATGTCGATCGCGATGGCCTCCAGTAGGCCGATGTTTCCGCCGTTGGCACCATTATCGCCGTTGGCATCGTCTACGAAGCCCACTATTGAGACGTGCCCAGTAGACTGCGGTACACTATATTCCATAAGACAGGACCAAGTTTAAAACCGTGTGGGACCCCAAAAGTTATTTCATTTCTATGGGTTCTCCTTCGCCATCGTGAATTGTTTTCCTTAAGAAGCTCCTTATCACAGTGGTGAGGTCCTCCGGAGGGCTTGTCTCTATCAGAGCTTTGATGCTCCTTCCCATTCGGGAGTGTCACGAGGGCACAGCTTTATTATTTGCTCTCTCTCCGCTCTCTCCTCTCTCTCCTCACTCCTCTCTCCTCTCTCTCCTCACTCCTCTCTCCTCTCTCTATTCTCTCTCTCTTCTCTCTCTCGTCTCTCTCTTCTCTCTCTCATCTCTCTCTTCTCTCTTCTCTCTCCTCTCTCTCTCCTCTCTCTCCTCTCTCTCTCCTCTCTCTATTCTCTCTCTATTCTCTCTCTATTCTCTCTCTTCTCTCTCTATTCTCTCTCTTCTCTCTCTATTCTCTCTCTATTCTCACTCTCTTCTCTCTCTATTCTCTCTCTATTCTCACTCTCTTCTCTCTCTATTCTCACTCTCTTCTCTCTCTATTCTCTCTCTCTCTTCTCTCTCTATTCTCTCTCTATTCTCTCTCTATTCTCTCTCTTCTCTCTTTCTCTTCTCTCTCTTCTCTCTTCTCTCTTCTCTCTCTCTTCTCTCTCTCTTCCCTCTCTCTTCTCTCTCTTCTCTCTCTCTTCTCTCTCTCTTCTCTCTCTCTTCTCTCTCCCAGGCAGGAGAGAGAGCGGGAGAGCGAGGATGAAGAGAGGCACGAGAGAGGAGAGAGCACGATCGCAGGGAGAGACGAGAGGATGAGAGAGGAGAGAGAGAGGAGAGAGGAAGGAGAGAGAGAGAGAGAGAGAAGAGAGAGAGAAGAGAGAGAGAAGAGAGAGAGAAGAGAGAGTCAGAAGAGAGAGAGAAGAGAGAGGAGAGAGAGAGAGAGAGAGAGAGAGGAGAGAGAGAGAGAGAGAAGAGAGAGGAGAGAGAGAGAGAGAGAAGAGGGAGAGCAGGAGAGAGAGAGAGAGAGAGAGAGAGAGAGCAGAAGAGAGATGAGAGAGAGAGAGAGAGAGAGAGAGAGAGAGAGGAGAGAGAGAGAGAGAGAGAGAGAGAGAGAGAGAGAGAAGAGAGAAGAGAGAGAAGAGAGAGAAGAGAGAGAGAGAGAGAAGAGAGAGAAGAGAGAGAGTAAGAGAGGAA